>JAQZBX010013902.1:0-39247 GCA_029593785.1 Cabassous unicinctus | reverse complement strand
GACAGATATTTTGTTGAGCTTCAGCTGTCTTATCAGGAATGCCCAAGGCGAATGCAGTGCGCAGGGTTTCCCCTGTCTTTCTGGGCCTCTGTCCTGTCCTGGGTTTTTGCTTGTTAATTATTTTGGAGATCTCTAATTGTTTTGGAGATCTCCTGTTTACAAGAGTTTGGTTGTCCCCTCTGTTTCCCAAGAGACAGACCTCCTTCTCCCTGGTGTTTGAAGCCAGCAGGTCTTAGGCCTCTACAGTTTTTTACATTCCTTTCATTGTCTCACACTGCTTTAGCTTGGAGGGCAAATTCTGGGAGGAGGATCATGGTGGATAAGACTTTCCCAATTCAGTCTTTCCCAGCCAAAACAGCCAGAGTCCCACAAAGGTGGCACAGACCAGCTCCAAAGTGCCCCGAGGAGGGGATCACATGGGATACCAAAAGCTTCTCTGATGACACCCCAAAGCTGAGTTTCCTGGCCTGCCCAGCAAATGCAGCCCTTCAGCTAACTGTCCTCTGCAACCCTGAGGAAACGCTGCATCTTTAAATCTTTACTGCCTCCACCCCTGTCTGGGGAGGATAGAAACAATAGCTGTGCTCAGAGCCAGGCTCCCAGTGAACTGAATTCACTAATCAAAAGCCATGATCAGTGATCGGCCATGCCCATGTCTGTCTTTGGGGAAGAGGATTTTTAAGCCCCTTTCTGTCACCAGTGAGCTAGCCAGGGGCTGGTCCCCACAGAAGCCTGTCATGAGAATGGGGTGCCAGTAAAGAAAGTAATTTATGGTTCTTTGCTATAGTTTATAAGACTCTTCCTCCTGCTCTTCCCTGGATGCTGTACAGTGCTCTTCTGGGTTCCAGAGTTTCAAAATAGTTGTTTCAGACAGTTCCTGCCTGTTTAATAGTTGTTTTGGTGGAAGGACTGAGTCCTAGAGCTCCCTACTCCACCATCTTTCCTGGAACTTTCCAGTCCACCTTTTGAGTTGAAGTTTTATGTTTTTGTTTTAATTTTGACAATCAAGTTTTTCAATTCCAAGACCTCTATCTCATTCTTTTCCAATGGAAAGAATATCCTCTTGCATTTCTGAGGACAGCTGTCCTGTTCAGGTTCTATTCACTCTGTTTGCTCAGATCAGTTGTGTTTGGTAGCTCTCTTTAAGGATGCTGGCTCTCCTTAAATGTGGGATGATCCCCAAGTCACTTCACTGCATTAAACCATGTATGAATGCCTGATTTCAGCCTGTTTGAGGGGAAGTGGTTGGGCATCTTTCCCAGGAGGATGTATGGGTATCTGCTCTACAAGGGAGGGCTCTCTAGTGGTTCTCTGAGCTGTCTGTCCCAGCACTCACACTGAGTACTATTTTCTGGAGGCAGTTTCTTCTCTACTCACTGCCTGACCCAAAGCTCAGGGTGGGGATGGGGAAGGATGCTGAAGGATCACCCTCCTGACTGTTCCATTCTACCCCAAAACTGCTCTTGCTTCTGATGTCTACCACCTCTGGATTCCCCCATTTGCACAAGGCCACTCATGCATGTTGTGGACTGTGCCTCTCTTTACCAAACTGAACTCACCTGTTCTCTCCCATCTTTCAGGGATTCAACATCATTTGAATTCATATGGGCCTTACTTTTTGTTTTATTTTCCAAACTATTATTAATTTGCTAGTGTCTTTTTCTATAATGTCTAGAGATTACGAAAAGAAAGGAGGGGCTGAAGCATTGTCCATTCCATCTTCTTGAATCCTAATTCTATACATTAATTTTGTATGTGACCATTTTAACCAGTTTTCATATTAGAGTTTAAAAGTTTGTTTTTTTCTATTGAATCATTTTAGCTTTCCTTAATGAACATATGTGTGTATATGTATCTTTTTTTCTTATTTCACATTCTTTTGTTAGCACTTCCACAGCTATGTCAAATAACAGTGGTCATAGTGGGTTGCCTGCCCAATCCCTTCTTTTCTAGCAACTTCCTCTCCTTTCCCACCATCCCAGGAACATAGTGTTTCCTGCAAGAGGCAGCCCTCTGAATATAGATGGTTTAGCTAGGGTTAAGCACCTGACTCAGGCTGCATGAACCAGGACCTCTTTCCCAGAAAGTTTAAATTACAATTAACAAATACGTGATTAAAGACCATAATAAGTGAAATGAAGAACAACGTCAAGGAGTTGTGAGGGGTTCAGTTCTGAATAACCTTGCCTAGCTGAAGAATAGAGAACTGTTCTTGGCAGGAAAGTGACATGTAAAAGTTGTGAGAGTAGAAAGAAGGCCAAAATGTCTAGATGGTAGAACTCAAGGTAGAGTGCCTTCCTCCTCCACCTCCTCCTCCATCACCTCTTCCTCCATCTCCTCCTCCACCTCCTCCATCAACTCTACTTCCTCCTACTCCTTCTCCTCCTTCTATGTCCTACACTGCTCCAAGGGCCCCAAGATACCAACTCATTTAGGTGAGGAGGGAAAGCTTGAGAGGAGCCACATCCTGCAAGGCATTAAAGCCATGTTAAGAGTTTTTCATCCTGAAAGAGTAAGAATTTCTCCATTGTAAAAACAAAAGGATGTAATTAAAGTGTTTTATGAAAAACAGTTAACATGACTCGATATGCAGATTAAAGGAATACTTATGGGGATATTTCCATGGTAGTTCTCCTGGTCTTGTCCTTGACTTTAATGGGAACACCCCAGTGTTGCAAAATTAAGTGTGAGAGTAGTTGTTTTATGAAAGTTTTATGAATGAAGAGTACCTCTTCTACTAGATCACTTAGGAATGGAATTAAATTCTATTAAAATGTCTTTCTGGAATTTATTGAAATCATTTATTTCTCTTTTGGCTTATTAATATTTTAAAATATTTTAAGAGATATTTTAATATTTAATTATTCTTGTGAATCTAGGAAAAACCCTACTTGGTCATGATGCTAATATGAGGATATTTTTATATTTATATTAATCAAAGAAGCTGATACACAGTTTTCTTTGGAAAGGAGCTTTCTGTCAAGTTTCACATTAAAGATTATCTTAGCTTTTAAAAATGAACTAGAAAGCTTTCTTTCTTTCTCTTGACCCAGGAGCAACTTAAATAATACTGAGTCCTGGAAAGAATTTATCCATGAAACTACCTAGATCTAGACTCTTTGGAGAGAAATGGTTCTTTGACAACTTTGTTAATTTTTTCTGTTGGTGATTTGCTTTTCTGTTTTTCTTTGGTAAGGTTCGTATTCTTTGTAAGTTATCCATTTCATCAAGGTTTTTAAAATTAATATTAAAATTATATTAAAATTAATATAAATTATAACATAAGTTTCTCTTGTTTCTTAATCTCTTCTGTATATGGAAATTCCTTTCTCATTCTTAATGTTTTAAATTTCCATTTGTTCTTTAAACTTTCCAGAGATATAATCTATTTAGTGATTTCAAAGAAACCAGTTCTTACAATTATTTATAAACTCTTCAGGTGTTTTCTGTCTTAAATATATTCATTTATGCTTTTATCTTTATTGCTTTCCTTCCTGAAATGTTTTCTACCTTCTTGAATTGAATATATATTTATATTCATTTTTCTTGCTAAATTAATTCATTTAAAGCTATACATTTTCCTATGATCACAGTCTTGAATGCATCTCATACTTTGATATGCAGTGTAGTGTGCAACAGCCTTTTAAAATCCAAAAGTGTCTTCTGCTTTAAAAAAAATTAATTGACAATATCAGTTTTATTACTGTGATTTATTTCTTGGTTTCTAATCCCCATATTTTTTATATAGGCTTAGAATACCATTTATTATAAGACCCTTAGCTCTTCTACCTTGAGAGTGAAGCAGGGTATGCCTTTCTTGACATCTTTGTCTTTCTTTTATCTTTATCCCATTTAGCAGATCACATTTTGGTGTCCAATCCCACAAGCTATTGGTTGATAATCATCATGCTCTCATCTTCCCAGCTGACAGTTGAAGCATCCCTTATAGAGTTACATCCAGAAACACCTTTTCCTCATCAACTGCTCTTAAATGTGTTGAAATCCATGATTAAAAAAAGGTATATATTTAGGTTTCAATACTGAATATTCTAAGAATGAAATGACATCAGAGAAATAAGATGTTTCAAGATGTTGAAAAGGTGATTAATAAAACTCAGATGGATTTCTTGGAAGGGAAATTGGTTTATAGTTCAAACTCAGGTTCCTGGTATAGACACAGAATCAGGGTAAGAAATCAAAACATGTGAGAGTCAAGGGCAATGGTCAGAACAGCTTCAGAATATAAGACTAAAGGACAGATGAGCATGGAGGCCAGCAAGACAGGGTGACCAGAAGGACAGAGTTCCACCTTTATGGTAGGCCCATTAAAAATCTTTTGTTTATCTGAAGCTATTGGAAGAATTGATGTTGCATAACATGTTCATGAATGATGTTTGTTTTTCATATTTTCATTATTACTTGGTAGCCATTTGGTATTTAGGATGCATCCCCGAATGGATTTGGAATCTATAAAAGTTGTGAATAAAAATTTCTCAAAGAAACAAAAGGATAGTCGTGAGACACTGGGATGGGTAGTCACATCCTTCAGCCAGAACATGTTCTCTTTTGGAGAGTGGTTGGATGGACTTTGCCAATTTGGCCCCCTTGACCCTTCAGATTTGTAGTAGCTAATCTTCAAAGTTGGCCTGCATCAGTCCTTCCCATTCCCATGCATGCATGCTGCTCCTCTCATCAAGAGGTGTATTATAATTCCCATCTCATTGAATCAGTTGGCTTTAGTGACTTACTAAAATGATGGAAGGTGGCAGAAGCAACACTACATGACTTTCTAGAACTAATAAGCCTAGAAGTTTCCACTAGGGCTTTTGGAATGCTCACTCTTGGAACCCATCTACCATGCTAGAAAAAACCCAAGCCACATGAAAAAGCCATGAGTAGGTAAGCCTGTTGCCAGCTCAACTGAATTCCCAGCCAGCATCAACTGCCAGCCCTATAAGTGAGCCCTGTTGGCCATCCAACCCAATGGAGCCTTCAGTTGACTGCAGCCTCATCTGACATCTGTCTGCAACTGCACGTGACTTCCCAAATGAGAATCCAAATAAACCCAGTCAACCCACAGAGCCATGAGAAATAATAATAAATTGTTTCCACCACATAGTTTTGGGATAATTTTTTATGTGAGAAGAAATAACCAGAATAATCTTCTATGTTTCAACTACCCAAAGAAATGCCTTCTAAGAGATATATACATTCTTTACTTTTTGGACGTTTTAAAACTTTCTTTGTGGTTACAGTTGCTCCATGATAATTGAGAGCCCTTATGCTTTTCAGTGTTTCTGCTCTGATCTATTATTATGTTATTTTTTGTTTAAAGATAAATATGGGGAAGCAGATGTGGCTGAAGCGATTGGGCATCCATCTACCATATAGGAGGCCCAGGGTTCGATTCCTGGGGCCTCCTGGTGAAGACAAGTTGGCCCACATGGTGAGCTGGCCCTAGCAGAGAGCTGGCCCATGTGGAGTGCTGGCCTGAGCTGAGAGCTGGCACAGCAAGATGGTGCAACAAAAAGAGATACAGAGGAGAGACAATAAGAGACATAGCAGACCAGGGAGGTGAGGTGGTGCAAGAGATCGAGCACCTCTCTCCCACTCCAGAAGGTCCCAGGATCAGTTCCCAGTGTTACCGAAAGAGAAGACAAGCAGACACAGAAGAACACACAGTGAATAGACACAGACAGCAGACAGTGAGCGCAAAAACAATGAAGGGAGAATAATAAAAAAAAAAAGAGCAATATGATATCTGAGTTCTTCCTGAGGATGGAGATAATTCATACCCTAAGGGGTGGTGACATTATGGGGAATCTTCAGGCTCTGATTGTAGTTCGTCTCAACAGATATTTATCAAGTGCTTTTTATGTATAGTAATGGGGATTTTGGAAGTTACAAAAACAAGAGGGTCCTGCCCTCAAGGAACTTTTAGTTTGGGAGGGAAGATAATTCTCATATAAAACACATTATAATTCAACGCAAAATGTTATGGGCATCAAGTGCAAGAGGCACAAATAAAATCACATGAGGGCTTTAAACAGGGAGAAGATAAGTACCACTCAGGAGGCATCATGGAAGAGGAGAAATTAGAGGCAAACCTAATGTGAACCCTGCATCTGCCACTAACGTGGAAGAGTTGCTTAACCTTCTGTACTTCTAATGTAGGGATAAACACACTTCCTTTTAATAAGTACACATTCTTTTAATAAATATTTTTAGCAACTATTTTATAAGATTGTGGGCATTAGATAAAACTTGGTAAAGCAACTAGTGCTTATCTCATAAGCAGTGCTTGATAAATAGCAGTGGTTGGTTGTTATCATTATCATAATTTAATTAGCGGGATGGGGAAAGAACTGATAGAGAGAAGGCACTCACTGGGACTTAAACAATGATGCTCAATACTTCAAAACATGGAGGTAAAAAGGAATGGAAGAAGCATGGATAATGATGCAGAGGTGGGATATCATCAAAGTATAAGGTTTTTGAAGCTGAAATAGTTGGAAATTGGCCTCAAGGGAGGCACAATGGGGAGGGTTGTGAGGACCAAACAGTCATTGGAGGTTAGGCATGTAATAGGTCCAGCAAAGTGGGTTGGGGTCCTCAACTAGTATAGTGACAATGGGAACGGAAAGAAGGAAAAGCACCCATGAAACACTGTCATGGTTAAATTAATGGGACATTTTATCTATTGAATGGGGCTTAAGGGTATGGGGAACCCAAAGATGACTGCATGGGTTTGGGTTTGAGAATTGAAAAGGAGAATGTTTAACTTATAGGAATCAAAATCAGAAGAAGTTGATTTGACAAGGCAGGATGGAAATTTAGGTTTGGTCATCCAGAGCTTGGAATGTCAAGCAAGTGGATATGGCCAGAACCAGAGAAGTGGGGATCTGGAAGTCAGAGGAAGGGACCATGGATACAGATTTGTGTTCTGTCTGAGAACAAATAAGACCTCAGAGGGAGAAAGTTCAGAGATAGATGGGCAGGGGCAGAACCATGGAAAGTATTTATATTTCTTATCTGTGAAATGGGCCTGATGGTACTTAGTTCATTGGAGTAGAGTTTTGTTGAGTTTGGCGGAAGGTTTGAGGGTGGGTGGGGGTTGGGAGGGACTAATATTTATTGAGTACTTAGTATGCATCTGGCATTCTGCTAAATATTTATCTGTATATATCTATATAGATATACAGATATATATTTGTTGTCTTATTTTCTCCTGACAGCAATTAACAACAGTGTATGTTACTTTTATTATCTCTCAGAATTTGAAACCAAATTTATTTTGTTAATGATGTTGTTAACTGCCCTTTATTGTAAATGATAAATGGGGCAACACACCTGAAGCCCTAACCCAGGACTTGGCACTTGTAGGTGTCCAACAAATACTGATTTTCTTACCCCATGCCTGCTGCAACCTACCCTCCATGGTAGCTATGCATGTCTACTAGCCAGGATCTGAATTTTACTAACCAGCCTCTCCATCTTCCTCACCCAGCGTCTTTGGCATAGTGTGCTTGGCACCTTAAAGCTTCATTTCTCTGTCATGGGTAACTTCTATAGCTCTGATCGCTCCATTGCTTGCCCATCTGTTCCTCCCTGCTTCTCTCATTCCCTCCCCACCCCACCGATATCCCTTTAGGCCTTTGCTGAACCAGTGGGGTTTAATAATGACAAATGTGCGTTGGATTTGAGGCTACGGTTAAGTGCTTGTTGGGAATTTATTGGAGGCCCACACAACCTTCTCATTTATAACTTACATCGCTTGAATCAAGCCTGCTAAAAAGCAGAAAGATTATGATCCCCACCATCCTCTCTAACAAATTTCAAACACAAGAAAATGAAACTGCAGAAGGCTCATATCCATGAGTTTTTAGAACAGTAAATTGTAGCTCATCAGAGCCAATTCCTCAAGCCATTTGCTTTAATCTAAACCAGAATTTCTCATCTCCCCTTTTATGGTCCCATTTCGGGATTCTGTGATGAGGTTGAGCTGCATGTCCATATGTTATCACTCTAATGAAAACAAACAGAGCTTGGTGATTATTAATTACCTGGCCTTATCATCATTAAAAGAAAGTCTTATTAGCCGAAATGTATATGTTTTGTTCCTGAATTCCAGAGATTAAAAAAAAAAGAGAAAAATGAGAAAGAAAAGCCTAAAATTTCAATGAAATTTGAATTTGTAAAAAAAATTCTACCTTGTCAATAGCTTCTTTAATTGAGCGCTCACCTGGAGTTTGAAATAAAATATTCAGTCCTAGAAGTGGTTTCTGAGTGCATTTCTCCTTTTGCTATTGTAATCCTCATAGTTTTTAACATGAGTTTTGGAATTCCAGAAAAGAACAGAATAGCTTTAATCAGCTTTGTAAATGGTGTTCAGAAATCACCCAGACCCCTAAGTAGAAATCGAATGGCTTCTATGCAGAAAGCATTGCAGAGCACTTTTTAAACATGGAGCTGTATTCAGTTGAAAGTTGGTCATAAAAGCAAAACAATGTATAAGCCATTTAAGGAGCATGGCTAGATTAGTGGACTGGTGGATGAGTTATAGAATGATTGTAACAATTTTACAATGCCAATTTCCAAAGACAGGGAACTGAAAGCAGGAGAAATCGATTTCACGGCAAGGTTAGCTGCTGTTGGAGGCAAATCATCAAATCAAAGTCGCGTGTGCATCTGTGCCCTCTAGTTCTCAACCAATTAAAATTAAGATATATTTGGGAAAAGGAAAATCACGTGGACAATCATTTGAGTCTCCATGTATTATTTTGTTTTGCCTGATATTTTTATGGAGAGTATGTGATATTTGAATCAACATTTCTCAAAGAGAATTCCAGGGAATACCGTATATGATAATCCACAAGAAAAAGAGTTGGGGGACAACCCAGAGTCAAAAATATTTGAAAAACGGCTTCATTTCTTTATTCCCACTTGGATTTACATCACACAGTCCCATGATAGAGACCCTGAGAAGCCTTTCAGCAGAGAAAACTATGTTTTGTTTTTAATCCAAGTGCTCCCAAACATTTGGCAGAGGAAATGTTTGTCCTTGTAAAACTGATAAGGATATTGTAGTCCTAGTGAGTGTTCCACAGAGCACACTTTGGAGCACATCTGCCCCCCCAATGAGTCAGGCCTTGGAAAGCCTGGGAAACTGTTCCTGCACCCATAGCAAGGCTCCAGACTTCATCTGGTAGCAGTGACCTGGAGGTCTCCGTTTCCCAGATCTGCTATGACAACTACTACAGACTGATTGGTTTAAGCAACAGGAATTTATTCCCTCGTAATTTTGGAGATCAGAAGTCCAAAACCAAGGTCTCAACTGGCCATGCTTTCTCCCAGAGTCCGCAGCATTCTGTTGCCGGCTTACCATAATCTTTGGGGTTCCTTGGCTCGCATCTCTGCCTAAGTCGCATGGCAATTTCTCTCTCCTTGAGCCTGCTCCTCTTGCATCTGCTGACTTCTGGCTTCTACTTCCATGGCCCTTTGCTTATAAGAAACCCAGTCATATGGATTAAGGCCCACCTTGATTCAGTGTGGCCTTATCTAAATAGGTTCTTCCGAGATCCTATTCACAAATGCGTCCACACCTTAACTAAATTAATAACACCTTCAAAGGTCTTACGTATAAAATGACTCACACCCATAGGACCTGGGCTGAGGACCTGACCTCTTTTGTGAAAGATGTAATTTAATTCCCAACACTGATTTCCAGGCAGAGCATCTTAGGGAGTTATCATAATGGACATGTGTCAGCGCTTAATAAATTTGTGTTCAATAGATGAAATTCAAATGGATAAAACAATTTAAATGAACCAGACCACTAACTGGACCCATCAAAGCTACTGTGCTATTTTGGACCCATGCTAACCTGTGCTCAGACAGCCTGGCTACTGTCTGGTAGGAAAAGTCTTTGCACCAGCATCCCTGGGATATCAGTAATGTCGGCCAACTCCACATTAGACTGAAGATCTGGAAATCTTATCATGGAGCTAGAAGATTATCAGTGCAACGTATGGCCATGCTCAACCTTGGAAATTCACCCACATTTGGACAAACTTATGAGCACCTTTGAACCCATCTTGACCCATCACATAGTAGGCAGAGCATGTGATTAGGCATAAGACCAAACCTAAGCTTGAGTTCAAGTTTTGTTATTTATAATCTTGTGAGCTGGGGCAGGTTACTTAAATACTCTGAGTCTCACTTTTCTTATCTATAAAATGGGCATTAAAATGTAACCTACTTCATAGAGTTGTGAGGAAACAAGGACCTCATGCGTTTATAGAACTAAGAGCTGTGCCTGGGACACAGATACTCAGACAATTTTAAGTGAGGATGACCGCAAAGATGAAAAGACTGACTCCAGTTGGTAAGACCCTGAAATCAGAAATACAGAGTGGGCCTGAGGCTTAGCTAGAATGAACTAAAAATGTTCTATGGTGTTTCTCTAAAATATCAGACAGCTTTGCAAAATTTTCCACCCCTTCCACTGACAAGGACTAAAAGAGACAAGTAGGTCAGAGAAAGGAGAGTAACATAGGGAAAGTATCTTAACCAGTGTTCAGTCAGGGCTGCAAGAATTTCCAGAACCATCCATGAGGGGGAGGGCAGAAGCTTTCACATATAAACCAGAATTTGCCCCCAGGTGCTGAAGTGGACCTGGTGGGTATACAGCCTGAGTAGACAACAAATCCCACCCCAAACAGGATGGTTGATTTGGGTCAGCTCTGGGAATCAAGTGGGAGTATATCTAGATGGAGGGGCAAACAAGTTCATAAGCCATAGACCAGGTCCTGCCCTCACCCAGCTACCATGCTCCAATGCATCCCTAAGGGAACTATATGAACAGAAAATGAGGCAAGTAAAGGAACATTTATTAGTTGGGGTTTACACTCAGGTCCCTATATAGAACCAAGTGAGCCAAACTATCCCTTGGAGAGAGTCTTTACCTAAGTTAGATCAGATGCTGAGAAGGAACAAGACGAAAAAGGGGCATTGTCTACTTTATCGCAGAGCCCAATTCGTATATCACATTTTAATACTCAACAGACAGAGAAGGTCATGTCATCCAGAAAGAGAGAGGGAGCAAGGGATAACTGGCAAGTGTGCCCCAGTGCCCAGAATTGAGTCACCCCAGGTACCCTTCCTGGAAAAGGACAGGGGTTGAGCCGAGGTGCTTCCGGGCTCTGCTGCTGCAGCCATATTGGAGAAGAAGAGCATCCAAAGGGAGCAAAAAAGAAAAATATGACTAGGACTTTTCCTAAGGGAAGTAGGTCCAGGCTTCATTCATTTATTCCCTCCCTCAATTACTCAACAAATACTTACTGAATACCAGGCACAGCTCTAGGCTCTATTTATCTAGATCAGTAAAGGAAAAATCACACTCCCCTCCCCTGGTAGAGCTTACATTCTGGAGAGGAAAAATAAACAGTAAACATAATAAAAACGTAAATCATATATTATGTTAGAGGTTAAAGGTTGCATGCAAATTATAGCTATGTCAGACAGTGATACATATTATAAAAATTAATTATGCTATAATTTTAAACTATAAATAAATATATATTATATACTCAAAATATAGATTAGATTAAAAATGCAGTTAGAAATTTGAAGTAGGATAGTAAGTATAGGCCTAACTGAAAAGATGGCATCTGAACAAAGACTTGAAGGAGATGAGAGAGTAAGCCATTGTCTTAGTTTGCCAGAGCTGCTATGACAAATACCACATGATAGATTGGCTTAAACAAGAGAAATTTATTTGCCTCATGGTTTCAGAGACTAGAAGTACCAAATCAAGTCTGTAGTATTCTGATATTGGCTGCCATCAATCCTTGGGGTTCCATAGTTTGTATTTCTGGCCCCCGTCACATGGCAATGACTTCTCTTTTCTGCTCTTCTGGTTTCTACTGACTTCTGGCTTCTCACTTCTCCCTGTGGCCTTCTCAGAATGCTGGCTCTGGTTTCTTCTCTTTACAAGCCTCTGGTAATGTGGATTAAGTCCTGCTCCAATTCAGCTGACCATGTCTTAACTAATAACATCTTCAAAAGATCCTATTTACAAGTCAGTCCACACCCACAAGAACACAAATTAGGTATCTTTTCTCGGGGTACCTAATTCAACCTACCACAGTCATGTAGTGTGGGAAAGAGCATTCCAGGCACAGGTAACAGAAATTGTAAGACCTCTGACTCAGGAGCATCCCTGGTGGTTAAAGATCACATCTGTTCCTTGGGACCCAGGAAAAAAAAAGGGGTTCAGACAAAGGGGGCAGTCATGAAAACAAGATGGACCACTCCTTCAGCTCCAGTGAAAAGTCCTGTCCTGACCACACCCTGACATTCCTCTCCCCAAGGGAAATGATAGGATGTGTAGAAGGGAGTGGGGGGAGGGGAGAGTCTTTCACTCTTACAAGAAATTGTCCAGTAGCAAGCAGAAGTTGGCTGGCAGTGTCTCCAAGAAACCACAAGACTCCTTGATCCTTCTCCTCAGGAACACGGGCACTTGAGTTTTGGGTTCAGTCTGCTATGCAAAGCTCTCACTAGTGGTCAGCAGAGAGTGAAATAGGCTGGCTGTTCAGGTTGTTCTGTTTTATGAAAGGTACCAGTCCCAGATGACAAGCCAGTTTGCACCCTGGGTGAGGTTGCTTGGGGCTAATGGCAATGCTTCCCTCTCCTGGTGAATCAGGGAACCAAAACCCTTTAAACCCCTTCACCACAGGGAGCATAGGTGGCTGAAGCAATTGAGTACCTCTCTCCCACATGGGAGGTCCCAGGTTCAGTTCCTGGTGCCTCCTAAAGAGAAGATGAGCAGACAAAGAGAACACACAGCAAATGGACACAGAACAGACAGTGAGTGCAAACAACGAGGGGGTAACAAATAAATAAAATAAATCTTAAAAAAAAAAAAGATGTATCCAGGAATCATATATAGTTTATACTGATAGATTTTGAAAAGAGGGAGGAAATATGTTTCCCTAAACTCTTTCACTGGAGAATCTGATTTGCTAATTTTGGAATAAGCCCAGGAGACTTAGAGTCTATGGAGCTCTACTAGGGAACTATGTCTCCAGCCTGGCTTTATGCCCACACCCTGTGGTCTGCTCGGTGTGGATTCCAAGAGGATTGTCTTTAGCCTGCCACCAGTTAACACCTTGAGAGTATCATTCAGGTCTCATCATTCAGTGAAAGATTTTTGACCTTTATATGTTAATTGAGGAGTTAATGCAATCTGGAAAAGCCAAAGACTTTTTTCTTTTAGTTTCCATGGCCCTAATAATTCCCATAAGTAAAAATACCCAAATATTAAGTTTTTCCTGTGGATCACCCTGTATGTTTTAATTCACAACATCTCTCTGCAGCCCTTGTTTAATATTTGGGTGACAATACATTTCTTGACACTTATAAATAAGTCTTCCATAGCCTTTACAGCTGTAAAATGCGGCTGCTAATAGTGTGCAATCCAGGCTTTCTAGGCTCTTAGAAAACATCAAAGTTTTCCGTTGCTAGAAATTATGGTTGGAAAGAAATGTGAAAAGGAGCCTGCTGATCCAACGTGTTAGCCAAGGAATGATGAGTGGGTTGGATTTATGAACTGTTAGCCATTGTCCTTGGACGCCTCTATAGCCAGAAGTGAGGTCATCAGGAAGCAGGTGGGCAGCTGCCTGACAGGTGTTTCCAAAGGAGTCTTTCATCCCTCACTCCACGGCTACCTGGAATAAAGGGGATCAGATGTCAGGTGGAGGAATTCTCAGTAATGGTGTTAAGTCAACACAAAAGTTCTCCTAAAGGAAATTGCTAAGACTTAAAATAGTCATCACATGATTGGAAAAGTTGTTTCAGAAAACTGACCTGAATTTGGGTGTGTGAAAAGTCTGAAGTCTCAGAATTATGTGGAATTTGGGAGAGCTGTTCCAACTACCAGGAATAAATTCCTAAAAATGTGTGCCTTTGTTGCTCTTACCTTCTTTAGGGTTTGGATATAAAGGTGGGAAAGGATATGAAAGCCAAAAGTAATGGGTTTGTCATACAAGATAGCTAAGGTGTACACATGATTCTGTCTGCTTGGTATGCCTTTGAGCATCAGCTCTCTCCCATTCTCAGTCCATGGGATTAGGGGAGCTGACCCTACATCCCTGCTTCAGGCATGGATGTGTAACCTGTTATAGGATTAGAATCCACCACCACCCTGAGACTTTTGGCAGATATTGGGAAAGATGTGCCCTTTCTACTAAAGTTGCTGAGCCAAGTGGAAGCAAATCTCGATTTTCTTGGACCCATCTTTGGTACACGAGAAGGTCAACTTGAGAGCCAAGCTATGACATGGGACAATGGAGTCCAGGAATAGAGAGGGATCAACACAGTCCCGAAAGCTTGGTTTGAAATCCTGTTTCTAGCCATGCCTAAAGATCTACTCCTGAGCATTTCATTTGCATGAGTCAGGGATTCGCCTCTTTGCTTGGAATTTTCTTACATATTATAACAAAGAGTCTGGACACTGTTTGTGAACAGAAGATGCAGAATTCATCATATCTTCATTGGACAAAAATGTCCTGGTAACTCATTAAAAATAATGTGTCTACGGATTATAGAAAGAAGTCAGGAAATCTGGGATTTAGTCCTGGCCTTTTGACTCCTTGTCACATACTTGGCTAATCACTTGTTTTCTTGATGTGCCTAGTTTTTTCATTTATAAAATCAGAGGGTGTAACAAGGTCAAGTCTCAATTCTTCAACTCTATTTTCTTGCTATGAACTCAGATGATCTTATAATCTAATATCATCTTTAGGTTCATATAAACATAATTTCTTCTCTACACTTAACTGCCCACTTTAAATTTGTTCATCTATAGAAGAAGGACAAAAAAACTAACACCGTAAGTTATAGCAGGCATCACTTTTTATCTATGATTAATTCTGTTTCCTGATAGTCAGTGGAGAAACTCAAGGATGATCCTGGTAAAATCCCTCACTTGAAATAGTCATATTGTCAGGAAAGTGTATAGAGGGTATATTTGGAAACTTTTGACTTGGTTCTCTTCTACCTTTGCCTACATTCTGAACCTTTCTCTCATCCCTAGGCACCAATCTTAGCCTCATTTCTCATAATTCTCAAGCCCCAAGTTGAATTCTTTGTAGACAAATATAGTAGGACCAGCAAGCTTTCCTGACTGCCTCTCACTCAGCTTCTGTGTTCAAGGCAAAAAGATACCTTCCTGTCCGCAACTTACAAAGGATTAATGTCTACATTTTTCTCCAACTGCTGTCTCTAACCCTGGAATCCTGGAAGTATACCCTTATTAGATTAGTGGCAGCCAAATGTCTCAAAATGATTACAATTATCCTCATAGGAATTGTTAATGTATAACTCACGAATTGAAGATGCTCCAACCTTTCCATCCCGGGTAATTAGCTGGAGAGACAGATTCTTAGTTTTTATTTTTATAACAAATAAATCTCCATTCAATTCCTCTTGACACCCTTACAGGAGGAACTAAACAAGGCTGTAGACCCAGCAATAAATGCAGACTCACCTCCATGGATATGCCTTTTCCTGCTTATAAATCAGAGATAACGAAATTTGCCACATCTCTGCATTATGCTTGGAATGGCGGCAGCGTTGTGGGTCAGGGAGTCAATTGCTGTATAAATTCAATACATTGATTTGTGAGCCTTTCCTATTTGGTTTGGGAGGGGAGAAAAAGGTTAATTCAATTTTGTACTAAGTGTTTTCTTTCTCCTCCCAGTTGATCATTGGAAATTCTGGCAGTTGCGAAACAAAACTTTGGTTGCTCTCAAAAATGCATCAGAAGCCTAAGGTAAGGAATTGATGAATCCTGGTGGAGTTATGTCTGATGACTGAAGATGCAACAAAGATGCCTGAGGTCAGAGTACTTATTCCCCAGCTCCTTCCTGCCAGTGTGTCTCTGCAGTGGCTCTGTGCTATCTATAGATATCATATGGGGCAGCCCTCCCTCCCACTACAAGGGCTCCCACTCTTTGCACCTTTGGGTTTAGAGGTATTAATGGCTTTCTGCTGCTGGTCATCCCTGGGGCTTTGCTATTCTTTGTTCCTTCCCTTTACCCTATTGTTTCAGTTTCCTAGGGCTGCCATAACAAAGTATTACCAGCTGAGCGATTTAAAACAATAAAAATGTATTGTCTCACACTTCTGGAGGCTCAAAGTCTAAATCAAAGTGTGGACAGAACCATGCTTTCTCTGAAGTCTATAGCGTTCTGGCAGTGGCTTGAGGGCAATCCATGACACTCTGGCTCGTGGCTAACTCAATCTCTGTCTCCATCACTTGGCTGTATTCTCTGTCTTTCTGTCTGTTTGTCTGTGTCCAAATTCTCTTGCTCATAAGAACATCAGCCATGAGTTGACCTCCTCTTAACTAAATATCTTCAAAGATCCTATTTATAAATAGGATCATGTTGATGATAGCAGAGGTTAGGCCCTGAATTTTTTTTTGATGGGGACACAATTCGATCCATAACACCTGCTCATATGAGTCCTTCATTAAACTCTTTCTGGATACTTGGGCCACCATGTGGAAATCAACATGTATTAATAACATGAGTAGTAGTTATGTCCTCTACTACCAAGATACAAGAAGTCAAAAGAACTATCATTAGTATTTTTCTCACTGTCAAACTAAGTCTTAAATGTATCTCTTCTCTTTTCTTCTTCTGGTATCTGTAAGTAACATTACCAAAGATAGCTTTCCTCCATCCCCTGCTGTTTCCTTCCCAGCACACCTGTAAGCACACATGCACATAAGTGTACATTTCTAGTTTAAAGCTGATTCCCAACACCAGGATTTTCTGTGGTTCTGCCCTCCTCTTTCATTCTCCATAATCCCCCTAACATCAAAGACCAAAGCCTCCCTCTGCTCCTTATTTTTCCAAACTTCATTTTAGGTGTTCTTTCTGAGGACCTATCTTGTTGCTCCATGCCCCATCCTTTGCCCAGAAAGGACAAATTGGGGAATGGGGTAAAGAGTTTCTCTTTGAGGTGATGGAAAAGTTTGGGTAATGGATGGTCATGATGGTAGCGCAATATTGTGAATGTAATTGATACCACTGAACTGTACAATTGAAAAAGGTTAAAATGGGAGATTTTGAGTTGTATATATGTTACTACAATAAAAAGTTGAAAAAAATAAAAAGAAAGACCAAACCTGGGTGTCTCAGGACACAAAGGACCTAAAGTAGCACACGTGGTAGATGGTGGCACAGTAGACAGTTTCCCAGAAACACAGACGGTACAGTGTAGGGCCATGGAGGTATGTGAAGGAGGGCCATACAGATGGGTATATATGAGATCAATGTCCCAAGGAACAGGCTCTATCAGAAATTGCCTCTGTGCCCTCAGCATCTAAGAGTTTGGGAACAAAAGGAAGGGTAGAGACAATGTCTTGTCATAAAATATGAGGTCAGGAAAGCAGATGGCTCCCAGAAGCTATGGTCTACAAAATAATAGAACAAGAAGGGCCAAGAAAAGATGACTGCAGAAGTGCATTGGAGTCAAAATACAGGATTTGGAATTTGGATAAGGTCTTTTCTCCATTTCCTAAAATTTTTAAGCTCAGTGTTCTGCACCTAAAATGCTGATGGGTTTTGTTTGTTCCGCTTAGTGTTGTTAGCCCAATTCTTCTAGAGTAGTGGTTCTCAGCTTTGGCTGTACATCAAAATCATTCCAGTAGGGGAGATTTAAAAATACCGATCCCTGGGATTCCATCCCCATCCCCCTAGATTTTAATTTAATTGGTCTGGTATCTTAGTTTGCCATGGCTGCTATGACAAATACCACATGCTGGTTGTCTTAAACAACAAGAATTTATTGACTCACAATTTTAAAGGCCAGAAGTCCCACATCAAGGCATCAACAAGGCCTTACTTTCTCCCCAAAGTCTGTAGTGTTCTGGTGCTGACTTTCCACAATTTCTAGGGTTCCATGGTTTGCATCTCTGTCTCCCATCACATGGCGATCTCTCTCTCCTTGTTTGTTCTTGTGATTTCGGCTGACTTCCATATTCTTTCTGTGGCCTTCTCTATTTGACAGTATCCGAATTTCTTGTGGTTATAAAGAACTCCAGTAATGCGGATTCAGTTTGGCCACCCCTAAATAGGATCTTGGAAGATCCTATTCACAAATCAGTCCACACTTTAACAGATAATACATCTTCAAAGATCCTCTTTACAAATAATTTTGCACCCACTGGTACACGGATTAAGATTAAGAACATGTCTTCTGCTGGGGTACATAATTCAGTCTACCACATCTGGGATGTGGCTTTGGGCATCTGGATTTTTAAAAGCATCCCCAGCAGGTTCCAAGATGCAGCCAAAGTTGAAAGTCGTTTCTTTGGAAAATGTCAACCCAACTTACCTGTGTTTGGATAATTAAGGAAAAGGACACTTAGCCATCTTTGGGCAGATAAGAATGGGCACTGCTACAACCCTGGAAATGGACATAATGGCAAAGGGACCAAAATGAGGCTGTGCCCCAGAGGAAATCTATTCATAATAATATCTGAAGAATGTCTAGTGATGCTATTTTCCATCTGCCCATATTGTTTTCCTTTTGAGCAGTGGTTCCTAAACTTTAGTGGCTCTGGAACCATCTGGAGGGATTGTTAAAACACAGATTGCTGGGCTCCATCCCAGGACTCTCTGATTCGGTAGATTGGGTGGTGCCCTAGATTTACACTTCTGACAAGTTCTCAGGGGATGTTGATGCTATTGGTCCAGGGGCCATACTTTGAGAAGCATTGTTCTGGAGAAATTTCCATCCCATTCATTCCTTGGGTTTCCTTGTTTTATATGATTAAGGGGCTGTTTCTTTACAACACCATGGGGAGCATCCCCTCTCAGTGACCACAGAAGGAAATATCAATCATCCCTAGCCAGAAAGGGCAGAAAAATGTTATCTCTTCTCCACCAGGTGCTCGGCAACTACCCAGCGCCTGAGGCCATGAAAATGCTTACTGGGAACTTGGGTTTTCCATGGCTGTCATTAAAAAGCTTAGAATCTACATAGCCAGGAACGCCCATTTGTCAGCAAGAACATTTCTTCCTATGATCAGAGAATGTTTTCCAGCCGAGAAGAAAACCCTGGAAACATGTGGGAAGAAAAATTGCCAAGTCTGTGGCTATAGTCTCAGTTCACCCTAAAAATAAAATTGAAATGAAAAATATAGAAATATTTTGGCTTCTTACTAACCACTCTTGCATATTTCTTTGGAATTAATGGATTTTTCTTATATTTCCTAATTTTGATATTTGTAAAGTAATTGTCCTTTGAGAAGTAGGTGGAATATCTAGAAAGGGTTAAACACCTTTATTAATATCTGAGTAGTCAATTTTTCTTTCTTTTCTCACATACACAAACATTTCATCAATCATTTTTACTTATTGCCTTTTCTGGTTTGTGTTGAAACACATTTGGGAGATAGAGAAATCAGTGCTGCTAATTTTACCCAACCCCAGCAGAAGAAAATATACAACGTGGGGCAAAGGTATAAACTCAGTTGTACTCTTCCACAATCACCTCAACCAAGAGTCATCTTAGCTACACTGATATAGTAGTCTAGGCGAGGACCATGAGCTCCTATTTGTTTGCATCCTACACTGAGGCTTTGGGATCTAAAACTTGTGATTTGCAAATGGCAGTCATCCTTAGCTCCCCAGAGCTGCATATGCAAATATGCTTAGGGTACCTAGACCAAGGATAATAGACAAGGGACATTGACTTCAGGATATTTCTTATCACCACTTGAACTGACACTAAGAGGCATGATGAGCTAGCCCAGTATTTCCTGAAGCCTATTGCATGGGTTAATTCCCAAAATGGTAGCTGTCACTGGAAAAAAAGGATGTGATGAACCCATTAAGTTTGGAAAGCATTGAGATAAAGAAGATCAATCAGATTGTTTTCATTATTCCAGGATTTTCCAGAACTTTCAATAGACTGATGTGCAGTGTGAATTTTCAAGAAGGGGGTTTATTTGATCATACAAAATGTATACGATCATAGGAAAACATTAGGGGAGCATCCCTTGGGACATTTATCTGGTGAATTGCTTTTGGGAAATGATAGATTAGACAATGTCTAGTTTTCTTCCTGCATAAATTCTACGTTCCAAGGTCCCAAGTTTCTACTACTTGAGAACAAGTCTTAACAAACCAAGACTCAGAGGTGAGATTTAGCCAACCACATTCATCTATCTATGACCTAAGAAGCCAAGCATTGTGAAGCCTTTTGAGTGTTCTTCCCACTCCTTCTCCATCACCTCACTGAGGTAAGAAGGTGATTCTGGTGAAAAAGAAAAACCAAGAGAGGATTTTAAAACCAAGCTGCAACTTTTATAGGCCTATTTTAAAATTTTTTCTTACTACCTTACATAAAATATTCAGGTCAGAATATTCTTGCCAAATGACCTCTATTTTCCGCAGAGACCCTTACAAGAGGTCAAAGTATCTTGTTGGAAATCGTTTTTCTTAAAATACATCACCCCTTAAAAATATAGATGGGTACTCAAACAATAAGCTAAGAATCAGAGACTGTGTTACCTCTTCAAGTAATTTCTCTCACCTGCTTCTAGTGTTGTGATAATACGTCATCTAGTTTAACCTCTGACCAAATCCATTGAGCTAAGGTTTGAACTGTTTTTGCTATTATTAATGCTATTTTCTAACATTTTAAGTGTTTTAATGTTCCAAAACTTTCTTATATCACATTTGGCATATTATATTAATTATATCAGAGTATTTTGTAGCATATTATTTAATTATGTAATCTCTCATTTAATACTCACAATAATGTTATGTTTATGAAGTTAGCATCAGCAATAGTCCTCTTTTAAAGATGAGAAAACCAAGTCTGAATGAAGTTAATTATCCCAGATCACACAATGAGTAACAGCTAGGACTTGGACCAAAATCTATATGAAACCAAAGTCTGTGCTCTTCATCAACCTCAGCTGCATTCCATAATTATTGGAATAAAATTCAGAAAGAAGAAAAATGGAATATTTATGATAATTTCTTTTTAAAAGCCTCAAAATGCTTTTAACTTAATCGTGCATTAAAAACTAGAAAGAAATGTATTCTCAAAACTCCAAAATGCACAGTTAACACACTAGAACAGATGAAGCAATCCAGAGTTTTCCCGATCGGAAAATAATCACATCTTGCTGATAATAGATTTAAAACCAAATAAATAAACAGCTCCATGGATAAAATCTCATACAATGGGGCTGTAACTCCTCAAAAGCACACTTTTGAAGATGGACTGCAAACTCTCAGAATCAAGGGACTTGTTAAAAAACTGTAAGCGTTCTTTAGCCATGTTTATTTCTGGGCCACCAAATTGATGGGGGGAAAAAGAGAGAGAGAACTTTGTGGGTTAGCAAAATGCAATTAATCTTCAAGTATGGTTTGTGAAGCATGCTCATTTGTACCAATTAACTTCATTATTCTATTTGGAAGATTTCTCTCACCCTCTGAATCCCAAGCTTCTTTTAAGTTTTCACTCTGAGCAATCTTTACTGCCTTATTTCTAGTTAAGATTGCAGTAATTTGTCATTGGTGTGCAGACACGTTCTTAACTATTCCTGTGTTACAAATAAAACAGGCAGTACTGCTCGGCAGGTTATCTCTAGGGCCCTGCAAAGCCAGGCACTATAAAATGGTTAGACATTAAAGATGCGAAGAAAACCCCATAAAACAACACATAAAATTGTGTCTTGCCTTGCCATTTATATGGAAAGATGGTGCAGCTCCATTTTTCCAGCCAAAGACTATTTTAGAATTAAAGTTTCAATCAGAACAATAATGGGGAGAGGTTTTGCTCTTTCTCTTTGACCCTCTTCCCCCGCCCTCCCCCAATTTTTTGTTGTCGTAAAACTGCCAAAGTGAAAATCATGGGTTTCGTTGACTTTCCCTTTGGCCTTTTGATCTCTCTCTTACACACACACAGTCCAAGCCAGATCTACGTTTTTCTAGCTCATGTTATTTCAGGGGGAACAAAAGTGCTAAATCAGACCTCTGTCTTTTGGAGAAACAACTTGTATTTGTTTGATTAAGGAAGATATAATATTAGGATGAAAAAAAATCTGAGAAATGCAGCTGTGGTCAACCTTACTGGAAGAGGTGTAGGTTTGGCTTTCCAAGGGAGTTGATCCTTGTTTAAAAGTTTGTCTCTGTTTCACTGGACTGTGACTGGTCATGGAATCAATCTGTCCAGGGGTATGACTTTCACTCTGCCAGGCAGCAAATGGCATGAACACCAGCAGAACAGTCAAAGGTGGCATAGTAAGTTGGGCAGTAAGTCGAATACCAGGTATCATAGTTTTAATCTCACAATGTCCAAACACGGTTGTGTCAAAGGGAGCCGGAAATAACATCAGAGGGAGCCAAGGACCTCAAAGCTGAGCTCTGGTCCTAGAGCAGAGGACGTCTATTTTCTGCCCTCTTTTATGCTGCATTTCTTGTTGGTTGGGGACATAGATGCTGATAACAGCCAGGAAGAGGCAAGAGATGCTGTCGGTACCCTCCCCTCCATATTCCCTTAGCTATCAGCATTTCTGCACACCCCAAACTGGCAGCTGCCAACCACAAACACCTATGACTCTTTGGCTGATATCTTTCTCTGGTCATTGGAACCTTCCTGGAAGCCTGGAAATTAACACCATCCCCAGCAGCCCTCAAGCAATAACTGATGGGTATTAATAGATAAATACCTAGCTCCATAGACCTTTGGGTAGAATAACTTTGAAGCACCTTCTACACTGTCTCCCAGAGTTGCCAGCAGAAATGGGATTCAGTAGTCCATAGTGGTAAGCTGCCAGATAGTACAGACTTTATTAGCTTCTTTCTTTCACTCTCTCATATTCCTACTCCAATATTGATGTTCTCTGGTTTCACCTCCCAAATAAACTTCTTGCAATTGAATCTTTGTCCCTTTCTGGGGAACCTGCCAACGGTAGGTGACCACACTGATAGAGAAAAGGCAGAAATTGGAAATGCTAGGTTCATCACAAAAGTTGAAAGCATCTGTCATAACTATCCAAACGTTTGTGTGCTGCCTCAGCATCCATTTCACTTTGGCTAAGACAGCTGCCTTAACACAGCCTTTTACCCTAGTTAATGAATAGCTTCCCAGCCCTGGGGCATAAACTCCTCCAAAGTCCAAACTCGTATCTGCGGCCACCACCCACACGTCTCACCCAGAACCCAGAGCTGGTCCCAGATGATAATCTTACCATCCCCATTGCCTTCGGACACCTTGCCCCTTCACCTTTTGGAGCATATTTGCTTTAAACTAACCAATCTTTTGACTCCCGTGGGAAATCTACTAACCTCCACTCCTGGATCACAATAAAGGCACAAGGTGCCACTCTGCCTCCTTGTGTGCTACCTACTGGCTGGTTGAGCCCCACCCCCACCCCGAGCCAATCATACTCCCCACAGACCCCTCATGACACCCCTCTCTCTAGGGGTCCTGTGAATAACACACTTTCTTTTCTCATGAATCATGGCTTCGGTTTCCCATTGTGTCACACCTGACCTCCACCTGGAACCAAATTAAAAATCCAACTTAACTAATTCCAAACAGTATCCCACTTTCAATGACCTTATTTTTTTACCCCAAGATTTTCAGGATAGATGTCACTGAACATGTGGAATTCTGCAAGAACTAGGTCCTTTTCTATGGATTACCGAAAGCAATTTCTGAGCCATACCCCATCCAGGCAATCAGCTTTCTCTCTCTTTTATGGAAAACCATGAATCCTTGAGCCATGGCTTTCAGGCAGGTCTTTAAAGTGATCAAGAAGGCTGATCAGGATGACATCATCTGTGCCAGGGAAATGCTTCAATTGAGGGGACCTGTGAAGGGTTTTATATGGGGCAGTCTGTATGGAGTGGGTTCAGGAGTGAGAACTATTAAATATTCAGCAAAGGATGAGAGGTGGAGCTCTGAGCAGTGTTCTTTGTGAGCCCTTTTGAGAGTCTCATCCCACATCTGGTTCATTTCTCAGCCTGAGTAAGACCAGCCAAGGGTAGCTAGACAAGATAAGTGCCTGGGTGACACAAGAGAATCAAAATCAGGACCTGAATCGAGGGAAATAGCTTAAGAGGAAATCCTGTGGAAACCTTCAAAAAGAAAAATGTGGTCTCACAGTAATTGAGTGGTTAGGGCTGGGCTAGAGCACCAGCAAACAGCAAACCCAAAGGAAGGACAATGTACCCAACCATCACCAAAATGACAAGTTGGGGAGGGAGGGAGGTGGTAAGGACCCATAAAAAGTCTTAGGATACTTTCATGGCTTCGGAAACCTCTGAGATGTTTGAGGAATAGGAAGTCAATGTGATAAGAAAAATGAATGAGAGGGAAACTGGTAGAAAATAAGGTTGGGAAACAAGACAAGAGTCAGATCATAAAAGGACTGGTAAGCCATAGGAAAGAGTTTGGATCTCATTCTAATTGTAATGGGAGGTCACAAGAAGGCTTTAAACAGAAGTGTGATACACTCAGATTTGAATTTTTAAAAGATGACTTTAGCTGCTGGCAGGAGGAAAGGCTCACATTTACTGAAGGCTTATGATATGCTAGAAACTGTATTAAGTGCTTTCTATGCACTATTTCCTTTAATTCTCACACATCCTTATGAAATATGTATTTTTATTATCCCTATGGCTCAGAGAGAATGTGTCTACATACTGGCAAGTGATGGAAAAAGGATGTGACTCCAGATCAAACTAATCTCAAAGACTGAGCTCTAAATATACCGGGATCTTCCTGAGAACCTATATGCAATTCCTTTCCCAACTCATCCAATGCTTGTTGCTCTTACCATAGGTCCAATAAGTTGTATCTCAGAAAGGCTGTCAGGTATAAACTTTGGATTTTAATAGAATAGAACTTTATTTTAGTAACCCTTCCTGCCCAAGGGTGGCGAGTGTACCTTCTTCTTCTGGTGAATCCATTGAACCTGTATGTAAGTTGTGCTATGTCCTTACAGTGTTTTGGAAGGTAAATTGGAGAGACAGCAGGACTTTGCCTAGGGTCAATGTAACTTGGGACCCAAGAATCTTTGGAGTTTCTTCCAGTAGAGTCATGCTACTGCTAGACTCTTGCCTGGGACCTTGAAAAGCCATATAAGGTCTTAAATGAATCTTAAGTGGAGCCACATCATCTTCATTTGTCAGGATATGGAAGTTTAAAGTGCATCCTGGGGCAACTATCACATCCTCCTGCAGACTTAATTTTTCTGATCTATTCCTAACAAATATGTATCCACTTTCTTTGTAAATAGCCAGGGAAATAGATTCCATGAGTTATGCATTACAGGATAGAATTTTACAGAAACATTCCTGTTACCCAGGGCCACCTGGAAATAAGCAAACCACAGCTCCAAGCTCCAGCAACAAATCCCTGCACAACCCGTACCATATCACAGATGCTCTCATTTACTGTCTTGTTGACTTAATTATCTCAAGTCCTTCAAAGTTTGATCTTCTGCAAAAATCAACACAATTGGGAGTGGCTGCTTTGATCTCAGAGTCCCCTAATGGTGTGTCTTGATTACCACCTTCTTCTTGTAAAGCGTCCTGACTCCTGGTCACATGTGACCCAAGCTAGCAATTCACAATGTCTCATCCCTGCCTCCCTTAAGTTGTTTTTTGTAGGAAGCACCACGGAATGAACCCAAGACCTCATACATGGGAAGCAAGTGCTCAACCACTGAGCTACACCCCTTGGGTCTTAATGGAATGGAGCTTTATTTGGGACTTCCCTGGTTCAAGGAATGTATGTGTGATTTAACTTAGGTGAATCAGAACCGTTCTTAGGCTGTTTATCTAATTAAACTGGAAGAAGGAAGCCCTTTCTGTTAAGATATGGGGCTGGCTCACCTGGGGACCATATTACCCACCATGCAAAGTTGTGTCCCAATGTGACAATGTAGCAACAGACAGAAGGAAGAAGAGAAGTGAGACAGACATGTTCCTGATGGTGTCCAATTCCCTTGTTACAGTGGTTACCACCTCTCTTCTGGGTTTGTTCTTGGGAACCACTAAATCTCCCTTCCTTCTTCATCTTGCTTTTAACCCTCTCAGATTCCACTTATCATGGGGTAATAAAGAAACAAATTAATGATAGAGTGGAAAGAAACAACTGTATATGGTGAGGAACCATGACAGTAGAAGGGACAACTGATAGTTCAACACCAATGGAGAAAACAGAAGAACTAAAGAGAAGACACAGAGTGTATAATTCCACAGAGCAGTACTGGATGTTTGTAATGCCAATCCTAAATCTTTGCCAAAGGTTGATGTTCACTTGACTGTGTTTAAGTAAGATGTGAAATAATATATTTTAGAAAGATTTAAATGCAAAGGTTTTTTTTTAAAGCTTAGGCATCTGAAGGACTGGGTTTGGTTATTAAGAATCACATGCTGAATTCTAGATAAAGTATTTTTTAAAGTTTATCATATCAAAGTAGTAATTTTCTCCTTTGAATACTGACTTCTTTCCCAAATGCAAATACCTTGGATTAACACAAATTTCCATTCTTTTCTTTCCCTTTTCCTCTTTCTGATGTTTGATTCCTTCCTCTCTCCATTGTTGGGGTTATTTGATTCCCATTTGTCCTACCTTAAACACTGACCCTATTCCTGTCCTCAGAAAGAAGGGTTTTACCTTCTTTTATTCAAAATGCAGGGGCTCCACCTTCTAGCAGTTTATCTCCTGCGCCTTCCTGAAGGTCGTGTCCCCAGGTTGTACCTAGGAACAATTAAGGGGCTCCATGAAGTAAAATGATTTCTCATAATTCATGGTTTTGATCAATACTCAATCCTAGGATGGAGGCCATGCCTTACTCTTGTAAGTCCTCGACAGGAAAGGAGACCCTTTTGTAAATTCCAGTTCAGCAGCTGGGACCTTACTACCAGAAGGCCAGCTCCATAGCTCTCCAATTGTCACCTTTCTTTCAACTCTGCATGCCCCACCCACCTGCCAGACCACCCTGGTGCCTCTTTCTTGAACTCCCTTACTGCACCAAACCTTTGCTTCAATAACCCCTGTCATTTCCTACAGTGCTGTGAGATCCCAACTTGAACATGGTGGAGTTGCCTTCCCTTATTAGCCACCACTCTTTACCTTCTGCAAACTCCCATTGGAGCCCCCTGGATCCATACTGTGGCTTCTCCTTCTGCTATTCCCATGATGTTTAAGTGCTTTGCCTTCCTGATTCCATCCTCTAAGTCTTTCAGAACTAGGTTCATTTCTGCCATCTCACCAATCCCCAAATAGCAATATCCTTCAGGTATTTCTAATCTAGTGTCCAGCTTCTTGTCTCCATTTCTTAGGATCTGTATGCTCTTTATATAATTATTATTATTAAAACAAAGGATTTAGTAGTTGGAATTAGATGAGTTAAAAGTTCCTAGAAAGAACTTTTAAGGAGTAATGTTTCTAAAACTTGTTGAGCTGCATTTTTATATTATTTTATTTTTCTGAATTTGAAATAGTCATGTATCCTCTTTATTGATTAGTATAATTTCCTGAATATATGATTACCTTGAATTTTGGCATGTGAATTTCTAAGCATCCTTTTTCTAATTATTCTAAAGTTTATGTTGTATTTTAAAAAATAACTTGTAATTCATATCACATCATATCTTTCTATCAAAGCTATGGCTATGTCACCAACCCTTTTAAGATCTTTTTAAAACACTGTCATCTGACTTATATTTTATACCTGTATCTTTTGGTGCATGTTGTCTGTCTGGATATAAAACTTTCTTTTCTTTACCTTTAAAATGATCAGCATTCCACCATTCTTGTCCAATTTTCCATTTCTAATTCCATCTCTTCTACTTTGGTGTTTTATCTTAGGTAGACAGAATTTAAAACTTGCACTGAGAATCTTACCTTTTTCATTCCAATCAAACCATAAAAGTTCCACCTTACAAAAGGAAGTACGCATTTATCATTTATAACTGGTTCTTACTTCAGTGATAGGTGTATCAATTATTTTTGGACTCCATTATCCTTGCTATTTCATAAAATATTAAAAATACCCTCCATCATGCAGGTGTGGCTTCATGGTGGGCTTAGCTGTAGCCTTTCATTCCCATGGCAACCAGGGAGCCAAATCTCTCTAAGCGTAGAAAAGTTAAACGAACATGTCACCCATTAGCAATTTTTTGTTAATTTTAGGTTTCAGACACCACAGTCAAATTGATTTTATTTGGAAAGGTAGCCATCAGCAAGCCAAAATAAAATTGGGATAAAAAAAATTTTTTTTTTTAAAGCCTCCGTCAATGAGACCACAAAGCACCCCACCTGTGAAAGGCAGCAGAATTGTTAGGTTTGATTTGCCAGATATTTCCAAAATCTTCCATTCATTAATTCTCCCAGCTCTTATTTTAACTTTCCAATTCTTTTTTTCACACCTGTAAAAATAAATAGCGTTCTATGTACCAAATACTGCCTGATCTTGAGTTTCCTGTTATTGTACATACTCTGTCGAGCCACTGGATGACACTGTATCTGATGGCTCTTTGCTCACTTCACAGCCCCTCAGCTTCACCTCTGAGTTAAGCAGAGGCTGCAGTAAGAAGTTCCTTTGAGGTTTCAACTCATTTGTCAATAGCAGTGTCCCATCTGAAGCCCACACTACAAGTTTTTCACCTAATCCATACAGTTTTTGTATTGTCTGACTCAAAGGAAAAAGAATGTTTTGGAAAAGATGTAGAGCAATAGAAAAACGGTCAAAGAACATGAAGAAACAATTCACAAAATTATTTAAAATGGCCAATAAACATGAAAAAATGTTCAACATCATCTACAGTAATGAAAATGAAGATCATGGGATGCCTCGTTTCATCTGTCAGATTGGCGAGATTAAATACCTTCTCAATGTTAGAATATAGAAAGCTTCAAGGAAATATGCATCCTCGTTGCTGGAAGAAATATGAATTAGAACACTCTTTCTAGAAGTCAATTCAGCAAAATGTATCAGGAGTCTTAAATTATGCATGTAATCTATGCATAAGTTTCTAGAAGTTTTACTTATGGATTAAAGGAAATAAAAAAACATGAAAAATAATCCTTGTGTATATTTATGACAACACTATTTAGAATAGCATAAAGAAAGAGAGACCTAAATGTCCATCAACTAGGATTCGCTACATTGGTTTTAGGGTGTCCACGTGATGGAAATCTGATGTCCTTAGAAATCACATAGTAAAAGAATAAAAGAAAATGTTTACAGTAGGTTACTAAGTGAATAAATCAAGTACAAAAATAATATGGATGATTTCATTAGAATTATTTTAAATTATTTTTGAGAACTGTATAAATGCACAGAACAAAATTCTGAAAGAAGACAAAATAAAAATTATTGGTGGTTATTTCAGATTTGGAGAGATTTTTATTTTCTCCTTTGTGCTTTTCTATATTTCCCAAATTGTTTATGATAAATAAACCCAATTAAAAAAATGAACTCCACCTTTGCAGCCATTGAAAGTACTCCATAATTCAACCTCGTATCCATCTATTCTTTCTTTACCCTTTTTCTTATTCTTAAAACAGCAATAACTATGAAAAAGAAAACTCATCACCTACTTTTTATCCATTTTCCATTGTTGTTAATATTCCACCAGTATTGCTTTTTGTCCACTCAAATATGAATTGGAACTATGTCAGATAATCAAACCATTATCAACAATAGCAAATATTCACATGGTGTTTACGGGGTACCAGACACTGTTCTAGGTATTTTATACACTCACACACAAAATTAAATGATCACAACTCTATGAAGTAGATATTTTCATCTCCATTTTATGGATGAGGATGCTGAGAAGTGTGAGAAGGTTAAATGACCTGCCCAAAGTCAGCTTGTGCATGTCCTCCCAGGCTGGATTCAAGAACCGTCAGTCTGGCCACAGTAACTGTGCCTTTCACCACCACACAATGCTACCTCTGCAGTGGTTTCCTAGGGATATGCACAGAATGTTATGTGGCTCTTATGTTTTCTGCTGTTCTCCATTGCAGTATTTCAACAGAGTTATGGGTTAAATAAGAATTTATAGGCTAGCCTGGTACTGTAACTGTCATTTATAATGTTATTTCTAAGGAAAGTACACATTTTGCATTCCAAACAACTGACCTGCAAATGACATTTCTGAACAGACTATTTGCAAGATGGGGGTTGCCTGTATATCTCAAAAGGAAATTATTGTCAACGGAAAGACATGTGTTTCCATCCAAAATAAATGTCTGGAAATTATTTGGCCTTTGAATAAACTCAGGCTATCCATCTTTAGCCTGGAGTTTACTCTGAGGACTCCCACCAAGTGCTTACAAATGTAAATAAAGACTTTTTGGAATGCTAAGATCAAGTCACAGACATGATTCGCAAAGCCTTAGAATTTGCACATATGAGCACTCAACATATTCCTGGAAGAGAATCCTTCTTGGCCCCCTGGTCTCCTTGAAGAATGGACAGAAAAGCAGAAATGCTGAGCATTTCTTACCCTATCAAAAGTAGATGAATGTTGTGCTCTGTACTTCCACAAAAGATAAGATGTCTAGGAGGGAGAAAAAGCTGAAGATTAGGAAAGCTTTAAATTTGCATACTTTTTTTTTTTTAAGTATTCTAATATATGCTTAGATTTGTCTGTTGGAAGCAGACCATACAATCAACAGATTTTATGGAGCTATCTCAATTCAGTTTCTAATTGCTGTAGACAAAATACAGCTATGCTTCATTTCACTTTCCAAAAGGTAAAGCTGTCAGGGAAATTTCCAATTGTGTAAAAGCAGTAACACACTACTATATTATATCCTTAGGAAGGTGTATAATTGTACCCTTTTTCTCCTTCATCGGTATGAGAAAGTGGGGAGGATCAGAGGTAGTAGCAGAAATCTCCCTAGCTGAGAATAAAGCCAGGAAAAACTAAAGAAAAAAAAAATACCATTTAATTGGGAAAACCAAAACAAGGAACCAACTGTCCCAAGTTGCAAGGGCACTAGTTACATCACACTGGTGTAAAATGGAAATTTTACAAGGTTAAGAAAGAGCAAAGTCAGAATCCATACTTGTTATAAAAAAGGCAATCATAGCCTCCTGAAGATCTACAAAGAACACTGTTGAGCTTTATCATCCTAAGGAAAATGTCTGCTTTCCGCACACATATACCAACAAGTCTTGATTCAGTGTGATCATATGAAGTTCTCCTTTTAACCTTCAGGTAGACTTGTTGTCCTCTCCAGAAAGAGTGATTGGGTGTGCTGGTTATTCTCTTTTTGAACCCCATCCATCTATTCTCTGCTTCTTTTGTCCTGCCCCATGCTCCAGCAGGCTGACCTCTAAGGACAGAGCTACCCAAGCTTTGTAGGTGGCAGATTTCTGGTTGAGTTCAGCCAATAGGTGGCACCAACAGAAGATCTGAAGATGAGAGAAAGGAAAGTTCAAGGTATTTCTTTCCTCTTCCCTGCTCTTTGCTTTAGGGCCATGATAAAACTGGATATCTCCATGTTTAGGGCTCCCACCTGGTGCCCCCTCCTCCACGGCTCCATCTTTCACCAGGCTCTGGCAACACAATGTCCTCCATTCATCTGTTTAGCCCTGGGAGAGAATGGCTTCCCACTCTTTCTAGTCTCTGGGTGCCTTACCATTCCTTGCCAGTTCCCTTAACCTTGCCCACACCAACTCAGGTTATCCCATCATTAATGCCTATTCATTTGAAGTACTTGGGGTGAATTCTGTTTTCTGCTGGGACCCTGACTGATACACTAGTCCATTCTCTACCCCTATATACCAGGAGGAAAAGCCAAAATCCAGGGCCTGCATGCAAGATGTCTTAAATTGTGTTAAAATGAGTCTGATGTATTGAAATCAGAATCCTCATCTTCTTAGCTGAGTAAGTGCTTCTAGGTGACACATTCAAATGAGTATGATTTAAATCTTTACTGAGTTCCTACCTACAGTGCTCAAGATGCTGTGTTGAGATCCTCAGTGATGAGGAATACCCAGACCCAAGCCTTATCTCAAGAATGTGAGTATATAAGAAAAGGCTGCAGAAAACCAAAATACATAGTTCAAAGAGTAAGTGCCCATAGAGCTACAAACACAACGCTTGAGAGCTCAGAGGAAGAAGAAATTACATTAAATTGAAGAATCAGGAATGGCTTTTTGAATGGAGGGTGGGGCAGAATTGTGGAGGGACCTTGCAGTATGCATAGGATTTTAGCAGGCTAGTATATGGGCAGATTGGTCCAACTGAAAACAGCACATACAAAGGTGTGGTGGTGTGTCTGATGTACTGTGGGTTTCCCATTTGGTCTTGCAATCATTTCTCTAGTATAAAATCTGGGTTAGGGAGTCCTAGATGGCATAGTAATAAATGTAGCTAACGTTCATCAAAGACTTCCTATGTGCCTGGCACTTTGCTAAATACATTACCTAGTAATTATAACTATCACTTCCATGTAGAGATTGTAAATTTCCAGTCACTTTCCAAGTGCTTGCTATATATTAAACCATTTATTCCTCATGACAACCTTATAAGGTAGATACTATTATAATCCCCATTTTGCAGATGAGAAAACGGGGAGACAGTTTGGTTTAATCAGCTTGCCCAAGGTCAAGTAGATGGTAACTGGTCAAACAGGAACTTGAGTCAGGCATCTGAGCTCCAGAGGCTACAATCTTATCCACCACACTCTACAGCCTCTCATGGGCTGAGTTAATCCTTGCAATACCCTATACATCCTAAGGAGAATGGGTGCCCGGAATAGCTCCTGTAATTTGCTCAACAGCACTTGATTATCCACCTTTTCACTCTACTGCATCCCAAGTGGTCCTGAAAAATGAAGTCGGGTTAAGACAGAGACATTTCAGTTCACAGGTGAACACCTTGGTAGATCTGTTATCATTTCCCAATTAACTCCTCTTCATTACTTTCACCTGCTTCATATTCTCTGATATACCAATCACTCATCATCCTTGGCTCCTTTTCCACACCCCATATTTGTCTTCATCTTCTTTTCTCCAACAGTTTGCCTTCCTTTCCTTGTCTTTCTTATTCCATTAGCTTCAACAGTTCTAGACATTTGACAGATGGTCCCCCTGCTATCTATTTTCTCCACATGTGGATGTATGGGACTGACCCCTCACCAGCTTTGGAGGCTGACTTTAATTGCCCTAAACCAATTTGCATGGTTTATCAACATGTTCAGAATAATTGGTTCAGGGATAGGCATCGTAGGGTGCTGGAACCAGCTCCCGTGGGCTCCAGAGAGTCACCTATTTCCAACTCTGGGTTCACTGATATCATATTGGTACCTTGAAATCAGTCATGTTGGGAGTATTTATACCATGGAAATAAAATGCTATAAATGGTAACTATTTTAAGAGACTCATTGTTAAGCATTCACCAGCCCAATGCTGTGTGGGCAGGACCTAATTTAGGTCCATGAGACATGATGAGGCATTTAACCAGGTTTTGGGGAAACCATCAAAGAAGACTGTTTCTATGTCTGTGAAAAGAAGGGGGTTCACAAATAAAGAAATGAGATCTCAAACTAGTGAAGCCATTTTAGCCACCATGAGAGATCCAATCAGAGGGTAAAGTGGACACACAGAAAAGAGCCATGCTGAAAGAACTTAAGAGATCTGGAGTCAGAGCCCTGAACATGGGTACTTCTGAGGCAAATTCCCCTGAAATCCATATACCTCTAAATTAGCCAATAAAGCCTTTCTTTATAAAACCAATTTGAATTTTTTTCTTCTCATCAGTTGAAAGGATCTGAGATGATACATAGTGTTGTGACTTTATGAGCAAATCCTGAGGCACCATTCCCATTGAAATCTCTGTAGAGGACAGTCTCTCAACTTTGGCAGGACACTGCTGGTGCAGCCACATGGGGGTATATGTGGTAGGCATGACTAAGAAGTAATTTTACCCATTCCCTATCATTCAGCAAGAGTCCAAATTCCTTGCTAGTTCCTCATTGATTTTTTCAATTTCGTTGCTCCATTTTCATTAATCTTTTTATTATCCCACAATGAGTAAGGCACTCATTGCCCTATTTTTATGTCCTCACTTCTTCCACCAGCCAACCTTTAATGCCTTCTACCCTTATTTCATGTTTCCTATAGCCTCTGAGGAATTCCTAAAAAGAATGAATAGACTCTTTAATCCTGGCCAGCTCCACCAATTAATCAATGTCTCCCCACCAGACTTGCACACATTTATTCTGTTATTTTGCTTTCCATTCCCTCCATATTCACCAAACTGGTCTATTCATCATCCTCCAAGTATTTGCTGCACTCCTATTTCAACGACTTTGTGCATAATGCTCTTCTTTGACCTGAATTCATGACCCCTTCATCTGCCCCTATTGAAATCTTATGTTTTCATCAACTCCTAACTCAAATCCCACTTCCTTATGATTTTTGTAGCCCAATATTATTAGACCTCTTTAACCAAAAAGTTAATTTGTTGGATAAAAAATACAGTGCTGACTCATAGAAGTTAAGATACCAGTGTAATCAGGTGTCATGCAAGATGGGAGCCAGAGGTACTAGAAAGTCAGCAATGGAAGCTCCTTTTCCCACCTCTGGGAACCCAAGTCCCCACTTATCTGTTTCTCTCTTTATGTCTGCTTCATTACCCTCTTTTCACACCAGCAGCTCTCTCTATTTTGTCACATACATGTCTAATAGTTTATTTGTCCCATGAATTCCAGAGACCAGCAGAAATTGAATATGCTTTTACTATGTCCCAATTTCCAAATGCCTTGGAGAAATAAGCTGATAGACCCAGGGGAGCCAATGAGTTGACTCCCCTGGATCTGGTGCCCACCCCTTGGCCAGTCATGGTGGGGGGGGGCGGGGAGCAAGGCAGAAAGAAGGTCCAGGATTACATGGCACCTTCAACTGTTTCTTCCAGGGCTGCAGAAGGGTCTGACTCTCTAGAGAGGGCCCATATGGGCATGGAAGACATGATTGGCTTCTCTAATATAGCTCATTATCCCACACAGAGTGATCTGAACTACCATGACCCTAACTTGTTCTTAAGTATATCTTATAATGCAGAAACTTGCATTCATATCTTACTTCCCCCATTAGAGCACAGGGAACATACGTCATTTTATTTTACCCACATTTTATGTAAGGACCACCAATGCAGTTGGGTTCTCCAATGCCTGCAATTACCTAAATATAGCTGTAATGCAGAGCAGAGCAAGGCAAGTGTGGTAAATGGATATAAAAGCAAACAGACAAATGATCAGTACAGGAAGTGTAGTAAATGGCACAGAAAACATCAATCTACTTAAGCTGAATGAATTTAAAATGAGTGTGACGTCTCTTTGCGGGGGTGCAGAGGTCAGAGAGGAAATCTATGGCTAATTTTGAACTATTTCAGTCTCTCCCTTGCCCTACACAGAGAGATTCTCTTGGCTTGAGGTGATTATTTCCAAACCTTTTTGATGACCTCTTGGATTATCCTCACCCACCGGTGTTATCAGGGAGAACCCATCCTCTTCTCCCTTACTCAAATACCCAGGAAGTTGAGCTGTAAGTTGCTCCCATTCCCCATTCCCTTACTCCAGAGTGATTAAATTTGTGTTCAATAACAGAAACGGACTCCCAATTTCCATGCATTAAAAGTTCAGTAAGAGAGCAGCTTCTATTTTTGCGTGCTTTGGTCTTCCCTATTGATTCTGCGTAGCTCCATAGACCCATATAAAGCCTTCAGACTGGCAGGGAGCTGAAGTTCAACTAGAGTTAATAAGAAGGGGTGGGCTGCACCCCCATCACACCCCCATTGGTAAGGATAATTGAGATTCCAAAATCCCATTTGACTTCCCTCTGAATCAGGAGCTGTACTTCTATGCAGATTGTTAGAGAGAGGAACTCCTTAGCCAGTCACTCATCTCAGCACACAAAGAGTTCAGGCAGCGTCATATACATGGACTCCAAGGGGCTGCCCAGCCTGGGAAGGGTTAAGCCCAGAAGGTCTTCAGAACAAGGATTTAAGCATTCACAAAGGACAGTATAGTAATTGAGATCAGTGAGCACTGATACTCTAGGGAGACAGGGCTTCTTCATATGTTGGAGGGATTGAAGCAGATGAGGGCACAGCCCCACACAGGAAGCCTGAGTTCCTGGCACCTATGTCTGTAAAATGGGCATAAAATTCTGCCTGTCTAGCATCCCAGAGTTGGTGTAACTTTTCAAAAAAAAAGGGAGTATAGAAACAATTTTTGAATTCTAAAGAACTGCATCATGGCCAACAGTATGATTTCCTCGTGTTTTTATTTTTTTCCTCTAAAGGGAGCTTGCTTGAGTCATTACGGCATTTCTTTTTCAGCAACTCTAATTCTAAATCCCTCAGCCTCATTTTGTAAAGCTCTTAACTCATTGGAGAATAGGAATAAGAATTAGTCCCTGTAATAGTCCCCTAAATATTTTGAAAGTAGATGTTACATCAATCTATAAGTCTTCCTTTATAAACCCTAGGAAGACTTACCTAATCTCACAGTAATTGTGTCATTTGATCTTACACACAGAAAAAGAAGAGAAAGAAGGAGGGAAGGGAAGAAGGAAGGAAAGGAGGGAGGGAGGGAGGGAGGGAAAAAAAAGGAAGAGGGAGAAAAGGAGGGAGGAAGGAATAAATTCCAACACATCTTCTGCTTTGATATTTTTTATTCCCATGTGATAATGGAATTGATTTTAAAATAGGTTTAAAAATGGAATAAACTTCTATGTATAGAAAAATAGGATGCTGGATTCTTAAAAAATGTATTAATGATGTCTTTCTGCACAAAGTAAATGAGGCCATCTTTTGGGTACTGGGCTCTTCAGTTCAAGGTTATTGATAGTGCCCTTGCTCTGTGCCAATACAACACTCCATCAATACTTGGCGACATGAGTCAACTTGACTCACTTATGCCTGGGCTTGTCATCTCACCAGCTCCCAGAATAAGTACCACAGAAAATTAAATTCCCAGGAATCCACCAGAATGGCTCAGACATCAGAAGATCGGTCAACTGACTTTGCCAGCTCTAAATATGAAGACTGTGCCCCCTCTGTGTTTGTATAGCCATCCTGTCCCCCCCCACACACACACACAAACCTACAATCATCATCCCACTTCTTGATATCCTCATTATCTGATGCCACTAACAGTGAATCCACTTAATAGAGATTAAAATTTCTTAGTAAATCATAAAATAAAATAACCTCATTTAATTCTATATTTTAAAAAGCTTACTTTAAAAAAATGCATCAGTAATTTAATTCTTAGAACAAAGAATGAATCAAGTATTGATTTGGAAATTTGGAAATATAATTTATTTTCCAAAACCTGATAGCACACTAAAGACTTCACATACTGCTTAACTTTTGCAGATGGTTATAAATGGTGTTGTTCATTTTTTGCAAAAATATTCAGGAGCTTCATCAATTTTCTCAATTATCTGCCTGTTCAAATTTATTAACATTTAAATCATTCCTTCCATGACATCATCTTTGTTTATTTTCTTTTTTCAATTGTTAGCTGGTTTAAATCTTTTAGATCCTCATTTGTCGGTGGCTTTGCTTGACTCCAGCAGTTCTCTACTGACTTCATAAAGTCCTGGATATTTTAGAAGATTTGCAATTTCACTTTGCCGTAGGTTTGGGGTGTATCTGATTATATTGCATTCTAGTTTGCTAAAACTGCTCAAGCAGATACCATAAAATTGGTTGGCTTTTATGATGGGAATTTATTAACTTACAAGCTTACGGTTTTGAAGCTAAGAAAAATGTCCAAATTAAGGCACATTAGGCAATGCTTTCTCCCCAAAGACCAGCTGCAAGAGATTCTGGACTCCTCTGCTACACGGCAAGGCAAATGGAGACATCTGTGGTTTCTCCCCTCTCTTCCAGGTTTTGTTCCTTTCAGCTTCTTGATTTCCTGGCTTTCTCTCTCTTTGTCTGAATTTCATTCTCTTATAAAGGACTCCAGTAAGAGAACTAAGACCCACCCTGGGCCATGCCTTAACAGAAGTAACCTAATCAAAATGTCTTACTTACCAAAGGTTTGCACCCACAAGAATGGATTAACTTGAAGAACATACTTTTCTGGGGTACATTCAGCTTCAAACCATCACACACTGTATCTGATGATTATCCCTGATGAGGGGGTAGGAAGTCTTGACAGGGTCCACAAGGGTGACACGGTCCATGCCTAAAGTCAAACTGAGAAGGATGTTGAAATGAGGACTGGGTGTATGCACAGTTAAGAAATTGGTGAATATTCTTGTATTGCAACAAGTTCTGCTTCTCTTTGAGCACTTTTTTTGTGGCATCTCAAACAACATATTCTCCATATTCTCAGAAAATGAGCACCCTGTATATTAGGTGCTGCCTTTAAATCGATAAACTGAATATTTAACCAGGATACTCACTCTGTTTCTACAGACAAAAAGTTGGACCTTCTTGGATTAGCTCTATGCAGCAATCTTTTGGGAGGAGACATGGGTAGAAGCCAAAAACAAATGAAACAAAACCAAACCATTCCTGTATATGTATATACAGGATATATATAGAAATAAATAAATAAATGAATCTTTAAAAAATTAAAAAAAGAAAATACTTTTGTCACAGAATTATTTTGAGGCTGAAATAAGATAATCACTATAAAGTGCTTAAATGTGGTCAGCCCATCATTAAATGTTCAGGAAATCACAGTCATTATTTTTACTGCTGTCTCCAGTTGTGGAGCACAGGGTTTTGAATCTGACTGTTTTCTTCCAGCTTCTCACCACCACCCCCAAGAATTCCCAGATGCTGGGATCTAGAATTCCTGGGTGTTCCCCAGCCACTGTGCACAGATGTTCACAACTTGATGGCAGTCCCTGGATTTGTCCTCAAACCTAGATCTGTAACTTATCCAGTCCTCTCCTAACCCTGAGTGCAGTACCCCCCCCCAGAGAGCACCCACCCTAGAAGCTGGAGCTTACACAGGGCTGCCAAGCAGGGAACTGAGAGGGGCCTCAGCCTCGGGGCGTGGGGGTGGGAGTGTGAAACCTGGGAGTATAGGGAGTCTTGGCCATTGGAGCATCTGATTCAACCTCCCTGCCCCTTTATGGTGGAAATGTGAACATGTCAGCGAGAAGAGAATTAGCGAGAGAAATGTGAGCATGTCAGCGAGAAGAGAA
>JAQZBX010013901.1:0-39244 GCA_029593785.1 Cabassous unicinctus | reverse complement strand
TTTTCTCAGTATATAAAATAGAGAAGAAACTATGACATAAAAACTTAATAAATGGGGAGAATGAAAACAGAATATGGGTAATGGATAATAAAACAGTTATGGCTTTTGCAGTCTTTTATAAAGTTTAGAGAGATTAATATAGTACAATTTGTTAGAAAACTTTAATTTTCAAAATTATAATACATTGAATATTGAAATGGCCATAAACTTCTGTTATAATAATATATTATTGATAATTCTCTTATTATTAACTTAAACACTTATGGAATTGAAATCTCTCTTTTTCTTACTTTTTTATCTTTAAAGAAGCTTTAGATTGCATAAATGTTCAATAAAAAATTATAGAGAATTCCCACATGTCACATCCCCTCACTGTCCCACACTTTCCCACATTAAGAATATCTTTCATTAGTGTGGTACATTTGTCACAATTGATGAACATGTACTGAAGCATTGCTACTAATTGTGGAATATAGCTTACATTATAATTTACACTCTGCCTCACCACAATTTTATAGGGTATGACAAAATGTATAATGGCCTCTATCCAGCATTGCAATGTCGTGCAGGACAATTTCACAGTCCCAAAAATGTTTCCATGTTGCACCTATTCTTCCCTTTCCTTCCCCTCTGAAAGTCTGGTGGCCAGTGCCTTTATATCAATGACAAACGATCTTTGCTAGAATAGTAATGCATCTATAATAGAATAATAACAAGTCTACTTTAGTCCATTGTTACTTCCCCAATCTTGAGGATTTTGTGATGGGGATGCCCACTCTGTTTCTAATTGAGTGGGTTTTAAGATCCCATGAGGCAGGTGGATGGAGCTATCTTGCTTGCAGTTGCAGATACTCTTTGTTCCTTGGGATGGGTGTTCTGCATCATCATCTCCTCGTTTGTTGTTCTGGGTGAGTCCAGTGAACTGGAGAATATGTGTTACAACTCTGCTGAGATTCAGGGCTCAACTGGCACATGAAGAGACTGAAGATTTAAGTCTCTGGGACATATAGCTAACAAGTATTGTGCTAATTATTGGTTCAAATAAAAGGTGTAGAAGAACCATGTGTAGGGAAATTATAAATGACTCTGACTCTGTTACACTGGGGCGCATACATTCCAAAATAAGCCCCACTGACAGGGTGCTGAATTCCTGCACTTGTCAGCCCTGATTATCATGTTTAGATGTCTCTTTTAAATCAAAACAAGAAAAATTGGGAGTAAGCAGCTTGTGGGACAGCCAAGCCATGCTTAAATTCAATAGTTATGTTTAGCAGATAAGAAGGTAGAATTCCAATTTGAAAATGATAAAAATAATTGTGAGCAAGCAGACAGAATGGTCATCAAAGAGGAGGAAAGAGAGGTGATCTACAAATAGCACAGACTGTCTTATCCTGGAAGTTCTTTGGTATAATGAACATTAATCCTCAGGGGAAGAAAATTAAAGTACTTTGACTGAAATAACTCAAGTCAATTCAATCTATTCTTGTTTAATGAAATTGATGACAATCATTTGTTTTTGTATAAGATTCTAGCCTCAGTTCTTTAGGCTATATGAATAAGTGAAATATAAGTGCAAACTTTAAACAATCAAAGAATTTCCTCTGACAGAAGAGAGTTGAATAATGTGTGTCTACCCCCCAAAAAATATGCAATTTGTTTTTTTTAATACAATGACAATATTGTTATAAAAGTTGTGACATTTTTTAAATGTTAACTTATGAATCTAGACTTATGTCTTCAAGACACTGAAATAAGTGTTCATGTAAGGGAAATGAGCTCCCTCTTTGAGAGATCAATTTAGTTCAATGGTCAATAATGTGGAGTCCCATGGACTTTAACCATAGGAGTTAAAATGAGCTCAGTGGCACCAAGTAGAGCTCCTATTGCTATTCTCCTACTTTGAATTAATGAATACATTTTTATGTTCCCACTCCCAATAAGCTTACAAACACAGTAAGGGTCTAATAAGCAAATTGAACATGCATTGTATATGAGAATTGAGTCTGATACCAGAAGAAACCTAAAACTTTTTCTCCAAGTTTCTCTTTGATCTCACTGTTACAAAATTCTCTTTAAGTTAATGCTGGGCTTCATTACTGTTCAGAATGCCAAGATGAGCTGAGTTGGGAACCCTAGGATGCTTTAACAAGTTTCTCTCCTAAGATTCAAACTGCAGATACAAGTGTTTATAATTTATTCCATTTAATAATAACTTTTTAATTATTATATTCCTGCACTCTATCAAGTCTCCTGGCATGCCCTGTACTGGGGCTTAATAGGGAGGGAGAGCTCCTTTCTACTTTTCAAGGTGGCAAATGTCAGCTACAGGATGTTGCTAAATAAGGAAAGCAAAGCTACTTTTCAACACTTTTTAAAAAAAATTGTGTGAGACTATTTAAATCCTTCCTCTGTCTCTATGCTTTAAATCTGCCCTATTTTAATTAAAAAATCTTATTGAGAATCAGAGTGATGTTTAAGTTAGGGAAATCAAATTCCTACCATCTCAAGGGAATATCTTTTTGAAACTTGTCTGAACAGAAAAAAGCATTTACTCTGAATCCAAATTATCAGTTAATTCTGATGCTTTTTTTGTTCTCAAACAAAAGTTCTTTGTTGTCATTGTTGCTTTTTGTGTGCATCATCACTCACTTTATTGAAACAGAACAGAATAAAATGCTGGGCCTCCATTAATAGGCAAGTTCATGAGAAGAGATACTAATATTTATTAATCTACCCACCACTAGAAAATCTGTTTTAATTTTATAATCTAATTCCAAGTCCTATACTCCACTGCCCCTTTGCAAATCCTCTTCTTAACCTTTAACTACAACAAACAAATTTAAATAATGAAACGGAAAGCAGACTGGTTACTAGATGCAGACAAAAATACTTAAATAACTGAGTACTGGACCATGATTCAGATGGGATTTAAAAACTGGCCAAAGGGTGCACATGTAGACATGAGTTATATTTGTTAAAAGAAAAAAAAAATTAGACAAGATGTTATTTAGATGAGCCTATTTGAGCAGTTAACTATTTGGACAACTTCCAATCTGCATTTAGAAAGGAACTCCAAAAAGACAAAGGAAAAAGCAAGGTTATATATGGTGAATGAGAACACTTAAAAATATTTGGTTGGTTACTGTAAAATTCCTTTTTCCTTTTAAGAATTTTGGTGACCTTAGGGTTAGGTATAACACCTAGTGGACATAGAGCTTTCCTAGATTTGATTTATTCTCTTTTTCATTTTTAAAATTTGTGTTATTTTACTTTTTAAACTTTATTTTAAAGAAATTTGAGACTACAAATAAGATACATTGAAAATATTAGGGACTCCCATATACACAACCTCCTCCCCATCTCACATTTCCCCCTACTAATAACATCTTGTATTAGGGTGTTACATTTGTTTCAATTGATGAAAAAATCCTGAAGTATTGCTACTAACCATGGTCTATAGTTTATATTAAGGTTTATATTTTGCACTGTTCAATTTTATAGGTTTTGACAAAATGTATAATGGCCTGAATACATCATTGTAATTTAATGCAGAACAGTTCCACTGTCCAAAAATTGCCCAATTCTTCCTTCATTCTCCCCTCAGAACCTCTTGTAACCAATATATTTATACCAATGTTACAATTTCTTCCATTAATACAATAATAATGTCTACTTTGGTCCATGGCTACTTTGCCACCTTATGTTTATAAATTCCTCAATCTTGATGACTTTGTGATTGTGATGCCCACTCTGCTTCCAATTGAGAGGGGCTTTAGATCATAGGAGGAAGATGAAGGAATTGTTTTGCTTGCAGTTGTAGATACTCTGCTTTTTTAGGGATGGGCATTGTCCATCACCATAATTTTGTTTGTTGTCCTGGTGAATCTGATGACTGGAGAGCAGGTGCTGGCTACAACTATGTTGAGATTCAAGGTTCAGTCAACACATGAACACACTGAAGATTTAAGTCTCTGGGACATAAATTTAATGGGTATAGTGCTAATTATAAGTTAAAATAAATGAAGTAGAAGAATAATGTATAGGGAGTTTATGAATGAGTCTAACTCTGTTACATTGGGAAAATAAGTTAACATGTATTCCAAGGTAAGTCTTACTGACAGGCTGCTGATTTCATGGGGTTGTGTGCCTTGCCTATGAGGTCCAGATTTTTCTATAGCCCCAGGGAGCACTCCTGTTTGAGACTTTGTTTTCTCTGGTAGTTAGTGAGATCCTCTTGAGACATGCAGAAGTCTTACCTCTGGAATGACTTCACAACTCACTTTGAAATCTCTTAGCCATAAAATCTCTTTTGTATTTAGTATTTCCCCCTTTCAGTCAAGGTCCTTTTTCAAAATCCATTGCTAGATGGTGCTTCCTAGCAATAATTCTGTGTCAAGGAGATCCATCCCTGGGACTCATGTCTCATGCCAAAGTGGGTAAGGGAGGCAGTTAGATTATATGCTGAGTTTGATTTAGAGAGAGGCCACATTTGAGTAACAACTAGATATTTAGGAAGTAATTATTAGGCAATATATATTAGTAGTCTAAATTTTGATTTTACTAGAATAAAGTTCATCAACACAAGTATTAATATCAATGACTGGCATATTGGTCAGTTTTATTTTATTAAGCACTGCCTAAGTACTCTAGAGATTCTTGCTACTCTATTTGAGAATATAGCAGGACTCCTCAGGATGGAAGTTTAATATTTTGTTTTGGTTATGTAGGGGTCTCCAACCACTGAAATAACACCCCATGACCACATGAACATATTTGTATTCCACTAAGGGATGCCCCAGGTACACTTTTTTCCACACATCCCCCCTCACCACAGACCCCCTGCAACAGTGGTTCACCCATGCCATAGTTGCAAATTTTCTGTAATCCACAGCCTCCCCACAAACAAAGCTAAAATTTTTCTTGCATTGTGCCTTTCATCACCATCTTATGTTCCCCCTTTATGAAGGTTTGCCATTCCATCTATATGTTCCCCCAGGGTCTGCTTTTTTAATGTTATTTACAAAGAAATTTTTAGGTTACAGAAAAGTCACATAGGAAATATAGGGGATTCCCATATACTCCACCTCCTCACTCTCTCACATTTTCCCCTATTAATAACATATTACATGAATATGGTACATTTGTTGCAGTCGATGAACAAATATTAAAGCATTCCTATTCATCATGGTCAATAGTTTACATTATGGTTTCACATTGCTCTGAACAATTTTGCAGGTCTTGACAAAATGTATAATGGCCTGTAACTATCATTGCAAAAGCATGCAGAACAATTCCAATGTACTAAAAATGTCCTATATTCCATTATGTCTATCTTTGTGCTGTGGTATTGGTGTCTGTGCATACAAGGCCAACTGATATTCAACAAAGCCATGAAGCCCACTCTATTGGGATAGAATAGCCTCTTTAACAGATGGTGCTGGGAAAACTGGATATCTGAATCCAAAGTAATTAGAAAGCATCATCATCTCTTGCCCTATAAAAAAATTAAGATTGATCAAAAACTTAAATATAAGAATTAAGATCAGAAAACTCCTAGAAGATAATGTAGGGAAGAAATTTTTAGATCTTCTGCTAGGAAATAATCTCATATGCTTTAAACTCAAAGAACAAGCAATGAAAGAAAAAATAGATAAATGGGACACCCTTAAATTAAAAAGAAAATTGTGCTGCAAAGGAGTTTCTCAAGAAAGTGAAAAGGCTGCCTACTCAATGGGAGAAAGTATTTGGGACCACTTATCTGATAATAATCTAATATTCAGCAATACAAAGAAATCCTACATCTCTAAAATAACATGAGAAACAGCCCATTTAAAAAATGGGCAAGAGACTTGAATAGACACTTTTCCAAAGAGGAAATACAAATGGCAATAAGTACATGGAAAGATGCCCTTGTAGCTATTAGGGAAATGATGCTGGACTGTGAGGGTAATCAGGATTGGAGTGGGTTGAACTATCTGTGGAACTAGGGGAAGGGCTAGAGGAAGGAACAGGTGAACTCTGGAATTTGTATATCTTTGATTGAAAATAGCAATTGTGGGAATGTTCTTTTTGCAAATATGGCAGAGGAGGGTCACTGGTGCAGGTTTCAGTGGTAGGTATGTGTAGGAAAGTGTTCACCAGGGGCATACTTCTATGGAAATTAATGTGTCCATCATCTCATAAGGTGTTATTTCAGTCGATGGAGACCCACATAATAAACAACAAAATATTAAACTCCCAGCCTGGGGAGTCCTGCTATGTCCTCAAATACAGAGGCAAGAATTTCTTGAGTGCATAGGCAGTGCCTGATAAAAGAAAATAGTCCAATATGTCAAGCCCTCAATATTAATGAATTTAACTATGAACCTTATTCTTGTAAAACTGAAAGTTAATGATTACCATGGGTTCTGAGGGGAGGGGAAAGGAAGAATAGGTGGAAGATTTGATTTTTTTCTTAGACATTTATTTCATCTCCATTTGTTATATTTATCATACTTTACTTTGTAACAGTAACAATCACAATACAAATGTTTCTTTGTGAATATTTAAAGCTTCAGCTATGTCTCCACCTTTTTTGGCTGTTACTAGCTTCATTTTATCCTTATATTTAATTTTTTTCATATGTATAGACAAAATCAAAAGTGAAGCCATTCCATATTTAGATTTTGTGAAAACTGTTTTCATTGTTTTAAACTGGAATTTGACATCTTCTATTTTCTTTCTTTCATTCAGGCTCATATCAGCAAATGCAGTTTGGCAATCCACTTTCCATTATATATTCCTTCCATTTGTGCTCACCCATGAGATATCCAAAATGGTGACTACATGAAGAAAAGATGTAGCGCTTACTACTGATAAGATTATATAAAGAAAGCCCTGGAGACCCCTCAGAGCCCAAATCCTGTGCCCTACTTCCTCTTTGAACTTCCTCCTTATATCTTTTGAAATTTGAAATCTCAAACAAATCAGATGACCCACAAAGCCAACCAAGCCCCATGTCCATTACGTTTGAACCAATATAAAATAAAGCCCACTTGTTGTAAACCTTCCCTTAAGTGTGGACACACCAATAAGTAGAACTAAAACTAACTTCCTTTTTTTTTCCCTTGAAGAGTGATTTTATTTACTTACAAATATATTCTTAGATATATTTATTTACTTATCACTATATTTACTTCTCCAATTTATCTTTTTTAAAAATAATATATTTTTTAATTTTTAAAAGATACTTAGTTTAAACAAATGTTACACAAAAAATATAGGGATTCCCATATGCCCTGCTCCTCACACTTGCCACACCCTACCACATAAACATCTTTCATTAGTGTGGCACATTCATTGCAATTGATAAATGCATCTTGAGGCATTGCTATTGAGCATGCACCACAGTATACTTTGTAGTTTATACTCTCTCCCACACAATTCTGCAGGCTATGGGAAGATATATAATGTCCTATATCTTTCATAGCAATGCCATTCAGAATGACTCCCATGTCCAGAAAAAGCCTCCCACATTACATCTGTCTTTCCCTCCCCTACCCCCAGAGCCTCCAGTGACCACTGCCTCCACATCAATGCTGTAATTTTTTCCATTGCAAGAATCACAACAAGTCTATAGTAGAACACCAGAAAGTTCACTCTTGGTCATAGTACATTCCCCAATCTTGAGTATTCTGAGATGGTGATGTTCACTTCAACTCTAATTGACAGGGAGCTTTGATCCCATACAGCTGGTGGATGGGACTCTCTTGCTTGCACTTGTAGGCTCTCTTGTGTCTTCAGCATGGTGGTTGTCAATCCTCACCTCCTTGTTAGTTATCCTGGGTAAGTCCAATGAACTGGAGAATAGGTGTTGCAACACTGCTGAGGCCCAGGGCCCAGCTGGCACATGGACAGACAAAGATTCAAGTCACTTGGATGAACACCTACTAACTCCAGCATAGGTATAGGTTCAAATAGAAGGGACAGATGAGCCATGTGTAAGGACACTATAACTGAGCCCAACTCTGTCACTCTCAGGAGTACAAACACCAAAGTAGGGCCCACTGGAAAGGCATCAAACTCTGGAGCTATATGCCCTGACCACAGGACCTGGGTGTCTCCAGAGCCCTCAGGAGCCCCACAATTTGAGGTAATATCTGCTTTGGCAGTCTATGAGATCCTGCTGAGATGTACATAAGCATTACATCTGAGATGACCTCCCGATTCACTTTGAAGTCTCTTAGGCATATAAACTCATTTATCTTTACCTTTTCCCCTTTATTTGAGGTCTTTTTCCAGTTGTTTTGCTAGTTGGTGCTTGGTAGTAATCCCTAAGTGCCAGGGATACTCATCCAGGGAAGTCATTTCCAAACTGGAGGGAAGGTAATGCATTTATATGCTGAGTTTGGCTTAGAGATAGGCCACAATTGAGCAACAAGGAGGTTCACAGGAGGCAACTCTTAAGCACCCCACACACTAGGCTGTTTCAATTTCAAGAGGAAAGGTTTACAAGCATAGTCATCAATATCAAGGGCCCATGAGTGGACCATCCTCCTTCACCAGTCATTGCTCCTGCACTTGGGGGACAGTTGCTGCTCCATTAGAGAATGTGACAGATCTCTCCAGGATGGGAATTCAATATTCTCTCAGTTATTGTGTGAGTCTCCACCCACTGTTACAATGCCTCATGAACATTTAAACACATTTATATTCCTTATATGTATGTCAGGTGAACTTCCTCCCATGTGTCTCCCACCACTGATACCCCACACCAATGAACCTCCTCTGACCCAGTTGTAACACTTTTATGATCTAAAGCTTCTTCAAAATTTCATTTTTACATCTGTAAAAAGTGTTTTAAATCCCTATGACCCCAAATGTGCTTCTGTTCTTACAAATGGCCGGGCTTCCTTTGTAGCAGCAAAACCATGGTACCCTGAAAAAATGCCACAGCCTGCAAACTTGACTCTGGTTTGTCTTTTGATGTTACCATCATCCAACACCATTAAAGAACATTGTTCAGATAGATATTTTTAAAGAAGAAAAAAATTATGTCTTCAATTCCTTAGAGACTCACAGGCTTTGTGAACTTGGTTACAGTGGCCTGTTCACAATGCCATAGGTACAAACATTGATAAAAATAAAGCTATTTAAATGATTTCAGTTGTACTTCTGCCTTCCTTGGGAACTCGATGGCATTATTTCCAGTTGCTTCTGAGAAGAAACTCGTCTTTCTATGTGTATCCAATTTTAACTAGCTTCCTTATTAATTAAAATATTAGTTATTGACAGTTCAAATTTTAATAACAAGAAATGACCGTATTTTAAAATTCTTTCCTACACCTACTATTTTATAACTGCCATTATCTTTTTATTTTATTCCTTTATTTCTTTAATTTCTACATTTAAATATTTGGTTTGAATGTAATTTATTTTGGAATGAATAACAAACTACAAACCTGATTTGTTCTCCCTAAAGTTGTATGAGTGTCATGGAAAATATACTTACCTCAAATGTAAGAACAGTTATTTAGTGGCAGCATTTCTCAGGATCCTAATGCAATTTAGGACTAAACAGTAAAGACAGAACACTGAAATTTATAGTGTCCTCAGGAATATGGAGTTGTAGCACATGGGTCAAGATTTAAATACCACAACTTCCCTATATAAACATGGTGTTTTTGTAAGATATGAATTTTTTATGTATTGATATTTGAAAATCTATACAATTGTTTTGACTAATTGTTTTCTAACTGTAACATATTTATTTAATTTGTATTGCCTTCTAATAAGTTAATCTTTGGTGTCATGTGTTTCCTTTTAGCCTTACTTTTTAATGTACTTCTTAGTTGTTGTTCAAATATAATTATATGTTTTCTAATATTTAATTATATTTAAGAAACTGGATATAAGCAAATAAAATGTATATAATTAACCTCCCAAGCTTAAATGGAAGTTCGCATAATTTCGAATGCTACTATACCTTATTTTAATTTTTAATTCATATAATTATATTTGCTCCTTAGCTTTAGTCAGTCCCTTTTTCATTCTGCCTTGAGTAGCCTTGCCCATATACATCAATTTGGATTTCAACAGGCATATCTGTAGTGTAAAGTCTACAAGTTTAAGTGAATATTTGGAAATGCATTTGTAATTTTCATATATGTGAAAAAATGTTTCCTCCACAGTTATACAATTTTGTACTCTCATTAGTTTTACTTTCCAACAGCCTTGTCATAAGAAAGTTTTCTCAAATGTCACACTTCTGTAGATTGCAACTTACTTTTAATCAACACATTTTTATTATGAATGAGGTTTTCAAATTTCATATTCATATTTTCAGATGTTTAAGACATTTTCATTTTTTTATCTATCTCTTCAATTCCTTTGCTTATATTTTTTACAGATTTATCAGCGTTTTTATTCTTGGTTTCTGAAATACTTTTGTTAAGGTTATTAGTTGAAGTTAAAATAATAAAAAATAATATAATGATTTTTTTAAAGTTTTCATTTGGTGTAGTAACAATGGCATAAAAATTAAAACATTTTAAATATATTTCCCCAATTATCATATGTGTTTCCATATAGATTACTTTCTTATTTTCATGTAATCAAAATTCATTAATTTTTTATTGATCTCTTGATATTGAGATTCAGGAAAACCTTCCCCATATTAATCATACTCATTTATGTTCTCAACAGCACTAATGAGAATTCCAGTGCTCCATAAATCACATTGTTACCATTTAGACATACATCCTTTATGGGTGTGAGGTGCTACTGCAATGTATACATTTAATTTGCATTTTCATGATGTAACAAAGCTCAGTAACTTTTCATATTGGCTATTTGGATAGCTCTGTGAAGTGCATATTTAATCAATTTCACTATGTTTCTATTGGTATGATTGTTTTTAAATTATTGAGTTGTGAAAATTTATTATATATTGTGGTTATGTATTTATTGTTGGACATTTATATTCCAAACCTCTTATCAAACTCTTTGGGTTGTGTTTCCACTTTCTTAATAATGTATGTTGATGAACAGCTGAGATTAAACATAAAATAATTAATTTTATTATTTTTCATATTGTTAGCACCTTGTGTATCCTTCAATAAAAAGTTCTGAATAATGCCTTTTTTGATTTCTCCTAAAACTTTGTTTTTACCTTTCATATTTAGATTTGCCTCTATCTATAACTTAATTTTGTGTGTGTTGTGAAATAGGAGTCAGGAATAAATTTTCCCATTTGAAATCTAGTTGACTCTGCTATTCTCGAAAGACTGCATCGAAATATCTGCATATATGTTTATATATGCATATATATGTGTGTATATATATATATATAACTATATGCATATATACATGCGTATTCTGAACTCGAATCTGTTGTTCCATTGTTCAATTTGTCTATGTAGAAATAACGCCACAATGTATTAGTCACTATGACTTTATTAAAGATTGAACATTTGATACAGTGTCTACCAGCTTAGTTCTTCAAAATTGCCTTGATTACTCTCAGAACTTTGCCTTTCTTTAAGTAAAAGCTTCTCAATTTAAAAAACATTGCTGGGATGCAGACGTGGCTCAAACAATTGGGCACCTATCTACCACATGGGAAGTCCCAGGTTTGGTCCCAGTGCCTCCTAAAGAAGACACATCCACAGCAATGAGCTAGACACCTGCACCCCCACAACAAGCTAGACATTACACCCTGGTGCAGTGAGCTAGATATTGCACCCAGCTGCAATGAGTTTTGTTTTTGGTTAGGGGTAGCGGTCTCCCTTTTTTTTTTAACAAATAGAGGTCCAGTTTTCCAACACCATTTGTTGAAGAGACTATTTTATCTCAAGTAAGTGGTCTTTGCCACTTTGAAAAATCAGTTGGCCATAAATTTGAGAGTTGATTTCTGAGCTCTCAATTTTATTCCATCAGTCTATATATCTGTCCACATGCCAGTACCATGCTGTTTGAATTACTGGATTTTGTGATAAGTTTCAAGATCAGGAAGTGTGAGTCCTCCAAATTCATTCTTATTTTTCAAGAAAGCTTTGGGTATTTGGTTCCCTTTATCCTTCCATATAAATTTGATGATTGGCTTCTTTATACAAAGAAGGTTGTTGGAAATTTGATTGGAATAGTGTTGAATCTATAAATTGATTTGAATACTATTGACATCTTAATAATATTTAGTCTTCCAGTCCATGAACACAGAATGTCCTTCCATTTATTTATGCCTTCTTTGATTTCTTTTTGCAGTATTTTGTAGATATCTGTGTGTAATTCCTTTATATCCTTGCTTATATTTATTCTTTTAGTTGCTACTGTGACCAAAATTCCTTTCTTTATATTTTACTAACATTGTTAATTACTATTGTATAGAAACACTACTGATTTCTGGGTGTTGTTATTGTACCATGCTACTTTGCTGAATTCATTTATTAGCTCCAGGAACTCTGTTGTTGATTTTTCAGTATTTACTGTATATAGGATCATATCATCTACATACAGAGAAAGTTTTGCCTCTTCCTTCCCAATTTAGATGTCTTTAACTCTTTTTCTTGCCTAATTATCTAATTGCTCTGACAAGAACTTCCATTATAATGTTGAATAGCAGTGGTGACAGTGGGCATCCTTGTCTTGTTTCTGATCTTAGAGGGAAAACTTTTTCTTTCACAGTTATGTAGGATGTTAGCTGTAGGTTTTTTCATATATGCTCTTTTTTTCATGTTTGGGAAGTTTGACCTTTGAGTGGCTGAGATGTATGAGATTATCATGTGTCATTTTCTCTTCATTCTATTAATGTGCTATAATATATGAATTATTTTCTCATGTTGAATCAGCTTTGCATAACTGTGATAAATTCCATTTGATCATTGTATGTAAATATTTTGATGTGCTGTTCAATTTGGCTTACTAGTATTGTGCAGGATTTTTATATCTATATTCATAGGGGCATTAGTCTGCAATTTTCTTTTCTTATGATCCCTTTATATGGTTTTGCTAATAGGGTGATGTTGGCCTGATAGAATACCTTAGGGAATATTTCCACCTGTTCAAGTATTTGGAAGAAGTTGCTGGGTAAGTCGCAAACAAACATAATGGCCATCTCCCAGCCCTTGCATACACCTCCTCCTTTTCTATTGTGTGCAGATGTTTCAATGTGTCCTCATTCTGCAGCCAGAGGGAGATGACCCTACCTTAAATCCAAAATCAGGAACAAGCAGTTCCAGCTGCTTTTCAGTGTGGGATCTCTCCATGGCATGCCTCTTCTCCCTGGGATCCAAAAATACTCAATTTTGGGCAGTATAGTAGTCTCCCCACACTGATATGAAATGGGGCATGGGGAGCCTCCATCTACAGAACTTGACATGAGCAGTAGGACCCCTTGGTGTACCAACTCCAATGGGTCTCTTCTCCACTCTTTTGGACTCATTGTGCTATGCAAATTTTAAAGAGGTCCTTTGTTGAGAATGTCTGTTGTGCCAATTCCTGATTTCTCGTTATATACTGTATAAAAATTCATTCCACAGAATTTTGGCACAGCGAGCTTGATGAACAGTTAAGTGTGGAGTAAGGTGGCTTTTGGCCATTCTTTTCATTGCTCTTTAGTTCTGTTTGTACAAGAGTATCTTGGGCAACAGAGGATGCATGGCTTTGTGGCATAAACTGAAGGGTCACCACCTCCCTACCATGTCAGGTATAGTTACCAAACTAAATGGGTACCTGAATGGGATGGGTAGAGTTACCATCCCAGCACATCCTGAGATACTTAGAGTTTGCTGTCCCCATCCAATGAAGGAATTCCAGCAATAAACGAGATTTTTAGACACCCCCAATGAATGTTTGGGAGTTGGCTAGCTTATTCCACATTGAGATTAATCAGGTTGGGAAACTACTGCCCAGCATACACTCCACTGACTCATGGTTTTTTTAATCTATTTTTATTCTGAAACCAGGCATACCTGCAATCACACAACCCAGGATGATCTTGAGGTTAGTGTAAAGCCAATCAGTATTCTGGAGACTACTATCATTGAAGTTGGGGGTTCAGGAGTGAAAAAAATTTATAAACTTTTATGAAGAGGAAGATATGGATTATGAAAGATAGGTATGGATAGAGGCCTGGAAAAGATCTCCTCTTGTGGCTTTCCAAACTTATGTTGAAAGTACCATTATCACCCTGAATGACCAGGCTGAATGGATGAGACTTGGCTGTCTCATTCCCAACACTTTCCTTCAAAATCTCTTAGTCAGTTGAATTAAGGGAGGAAAAGGTTAGGAGTTGGGAAAGAACAGATGACAGTGTAGCCTCAAGTTCCCCGGACACTCTCCCTAATCTCAACAAATTCTGGCAATGATATTTAGGCAAGTGAGAGACCAAGCAACCCTAGGTTCCCACCTCCTTGTTGCATTGTCCAATATTGACAATACTGCTTTCCTGGTAGGTAAAATAACACTGTTGCTTTCATAAAGGACTTTCTATCTGAAGGTTGTCCTCTGCTCCACCATTGATGCCTATGATAGTCCAGTGTGGCTGGTGAGGCAAGCAAATGGCTATTGGTTGACTATAGACTACCAGTCCTTGAATGCAGAAATGCCCTCTTTGGCACTTATGGTTCCAGACATTGTGATGCTCATGGAAGACATTAAGGCCTCCACCAGTGTTTGGTATGTGTTGTTGACCAAGTAGATGCATTTTTTCTCCATGTCACTGCAAGAAGAAAACCAGGAAAAAATTGCTTTCCAGTGTCAAGGCTTAGATCATATCGTCAGTGTATTGCCACAGGGGTATTAAAACTCCCCCATTCTCTACTACCAAAAGATAGAACAGAAATTGTGTAAGCCACTTTTACCCAGAGAACTCCACATGGTCCATTATATTGATGACATCATGTTGGTGGCCCAAAGTAAGCAGCAAACTGCCAAGGATGATACACATTCCTAACTGGGCATTGGTAGTCCAGCTGGGCCATAAACATAAGGCCCAGCCTAGAAGATCACCTTCTTAGGTAGCTGTGTTGTTTAGGCTAATGTGTCAACTTGTCCAGGTAATGTTGCCCAGTTGTTTGGTTAAGAAAGTACTGGGCTAATTGTAATACAAGGGCATTTCATGGACTTTAATCATCAGTGCGTTGATTTGCCTGGAGTATAGGAGATCCCCTAGGGCATCTTTTATTACTGCCCTGCCCTGTGATTAAATTCTGTGTAAAACTACAACAACCCAATCTTGGCAAAGCTGACTATGGTCAATAATCTTCAAGAATGAAGGTTTGGTTCATCCCACCAGGCAATGAACCATGGCCAACTGAGGTACTTTCTGAAGGTAAAGGGAACATGAAATAAGTAGTGGATATGAGAATGGTGAGTAACACATGCTCAGAAATGACAGCTCTCTATTCACACAGAATGTACATGATGAGATTCAAGAAATATCAAAACTTAATTTTGGCAATTTTAATCTGAATACGTAGGAAAATTGATAAAAATAACAAAAATTTTGTTATCCAATTAGAACACATGTCCAAGTGTGAATGTGGTAGAAGATGATACTTTCAGTTTTGTACATGTTAAGGTTAGGATGCTGGTAATAAACCAAATTAATTAGATATCTAAGATCAGAGATACAGAAAAGTAGGTGCTGTACTTGGAAGGACAGGTAGAAACAGAATGGATATGGTCACAGGAAAAGGAGAAAAGTGGAGAAATATAGAATAAGTGGAAAGTAAATTTGAAGAAGGGAAGAATGCAACAATATAGTAAGAAGGCTCATGAGGATAGGCAGGTAGTTAATTAAGGTAAAGAAGAGGAATACCTACAGATAGTTTGATATAAAAATAAGATAAGCATATACAGATATAATTATAGATGATGGATATAGATAAAGATGAATATAAGTATAGATATAGGTAGATCTCTGTCATTGGATAGGTTACATGGTCACAGAATCCAATTTATGTAAGAAAGGTTTAGTATATACCACTTATACTAGTAAAATTATTTAGTCTCTGTTTTACTCTCAAAAATGTCTATATTTGTATGATAATTTTTTATGATCCCAATGGATAGAGATATGCATAATTCTATATATATGTATGTGTGTGTATGCTCATGAGTGTGTAAATTTCTGAAAATACATAAGTATGTCTAAATTATATAGATAAATATCTAGATTTAGTTATTTTTCTATGAATTATTCCAATTCTTCCCATTAATACAATCTAAGTAGAATGATAATTAACTTTGTCAATATTATGTGAGCTATAAACATGTTTCATGACATAAAAGCTTTCTGAGTGCTCCTTTAACTTCTGTGTTTCTCAAGCTGTAGGTGATGGGTTTTAACATTGGAGTGATAAACCCATACAGCATTGAGATGAGACTGTCTCTGGCTGGGGAGTGTTGACCAGAGGAAGTGTGGGTATATGTAAGAATTGCTATGCTATAAAACAGACAAACCACAAGGAGGTTGGCAGCACATGTGGAGAAGGATTTGTGCTTCCCTTCTGCTGACTTGATCTTTAGGATGGAAGATATGATGTAGATATAAGAAATAAATATGATCAGAAAGACACTGATTGCGAAAACACCTCCTTCCACTAACACGAGCATCTCTGTCATATACTCAAGATTAGCCTGAATTTCAAGAAGACAAGAGACCTTGGTTTTCAAAAGGAGTCTAGTTTTAAGTTCTAGGCAGACTCAGCATGTGTCATCTTAAGCTTTCCCTTTATTTTTCTCTTTATCGCTCTACATTATCCCACAATTAGGCTCCTGGCTGATGTGTTTATGTTATAGAGTGAAAGTAAGTGTTAAGCAGAGATCCTGTTCCTCTACACCACTGTTGGTACCACGGGCATGTTCACTAGTTCTAGCTCACGTCCTGGCACTTTGTATCCTGTGGCTATTATGTTGTCCAACTAGCTCCTGAAAATCACTGCAGCACCACATTCTAGTTAGGGAATCCTGCATTGCTGATCTTCCTGTTATTTTAAAAAAAATCAATTTTGTTGATACATATTAATAAACATACAATTCATCTAAAGTGTACAATAAATGATATTTACTGTAATGACTTAGTTCTGCATTCATCACTTCAATCATTATTAGAGCATTTTTATTATTTCAATAATAATAATAAATAGTCAAACAAACATACAGGAAAATTCTTCACCTCTTAATTTCTCTATGCTTCTCTGATTATACATAGCAGTTGTTTCTGGCTATTCTATCGTAAGTGTTAACAATGGCTTTTAGTATAATCATTTGTGATTGTTTTTTAATGAATAATTTGTAAATAATTGTCAAATTCCATTTTAAAAGTAAACAGTGCTTATTTTTGTATTTGCATAGAAAAATATGACGGAGATATACTAAGCTATTAATGGTGATTATCCTTTATTACAGGATAAATGTGTAATTTTATCAGAGATAAAGTCAAATATTACCACAAAACATTTAACCTCCTCTCTTCCAAAGGGAAATTCTATTTAAAAGTTTCCTGGCAATTTCAATGAAAAGCATTGCTATGCATTAGATAGTAAGAGGAGCTTCTTGCCTTGATGATGTTCTTCATTTCTTCTAACTCCAGAATTTTTTAATTCAAACAAATTAATTTTGCCAAACATAACTTCTCTTAGCTTTGGGTTTCTCATCTGTAAAATACGGAATTGGACTAGATGATTTCTGAGGTCCCCTCCAACTGTAAAATTCTGTTTAAAGGAATTAATGTCTAACTAGTAAAACATTAATGATACTTATTAAAGGATTCCATCAATGGGAAATTGCTTTAGCTTATTCTTTGTTGACACTAATGCTTGGATTTAGCATCCATTAGCTGGGACAAATAATTCAAATCAGCAATTTTTTTATAACCCCCAACATTTGGCATTTCTTAATAAACAAATCAGTTATTTTATTCTGATCATTCATTGTATATATAGAGTAGAAAATAGTGAAGCTCTTATTCAAAATAGAACACTTTTGAACTTTTGATAAGACTTCAACTCATTATTAAATAAACATTTCATTAAACCAGTGGTATTTCCCATCTCAGAAAAAGATAATTCAAAATTTATAAATTGTTTAATACATCAATAACAAGGAAATCTTACCTTTAAAATTTCTTTGTAAAATAAGCTTTTTTTATTGTTTCTTAAAATAATTGCTAATGAAGAGGGTTTTTTTTTTTTTTACCTTCCTGCTTAATTCCATTGGACTAATAAATGATAAACTAGAGGAATCTAAAAAGCTCTTTTAGGATGCAATCTCTCTCCCACTTTGTGATGTCATCACTGACTTATTATCTTGGAAATACAACTCAAGCATGAAATATAAATCAGGAATGTGTCAGAAAATTGCTTTAGATACAGCAAAAATTTGCATACAAAGTATTGGATAAACATATGTAATAAATTTTTTTTTCAGACTGGAACAATTTTATACATTTATTTAGCCACCCATTCTAATATTATTTAAAATATATACTTTATCTTACCTAATTAGTATTTGGTTTCAACAAATACCTTAATTTTCTTGCTTCTCAGTTTCAGATATTTAATTACCAATACAAGGTTTCATCAAGATAAAAGTAAAATGCCTGGCTAACAAAACTGCACCAGTAATGAAAAGCAAGAAGGCCATTTAAATAGAGAATTCATATTGGAAAATATTCTATAATTTATATTAAGCCTTCATTCCCCTTAGGAAAAACAATTAAGACCCTAGAGGGAATATAATTCTTTTCTAGATAAAAGTGAATTACTACTAACTTAATAATGTGCACTCATTTTATAAAGAGTAATTTAATATGCTAAAAAAAGAAATCTAAATTGTAGAAAAGTGAAAAAAAAATTCCCATAAAATATAATTATACACTCAATTTGCTATGAATGTTCATTTTTCATGTTAGACAATTAAACTTAAACACCAATTTGATAGTATTATAACATATTTTGTATAGTTAATATTATTTACTATACACTATGAAAAATGGTGTTGTTATAACATTTTAGTACTAAATGTGTGGGATTTCCATGTTATTTTAAATTCAATTCTTAATACAATATTCCAAGAATGCATTGGTTATCTAGGTCCTTTTGTATTATCATAAATTACATCCCTTCACTTTCAACCTACTTGTTTCTTTGTAATTAGGCTGAGTCACTTTTTGACAGCCTAGAGTAAGGTCTTGCTTTAAAGCAACTCTGTTAATCTCTGCCTTTTTACTAGACAGTTTAGATTAATTTATTTTAAATTCACTATTGATAATGCAGACTTTCTTTTGCCATTTGTTTATTTAATCTTCATAATCTCATAGCTTTTTTTGTTCCAGAATTCTTCTGTTAATGCCTACTTTTATATATACATGTGATTTTTTGTGTGTTATATCATATTGAGTGCCATCTCATTTCCATATGAATACATTTCACATATCTTTTCCTTTTGGTTACCATGGCATTACAATTAAACAACCCAAATATATAAAATCATATTTGATTTGATACCAACTTGTCTTTAATAGCATACACATACACTTTTCCTATACCCCCCTGTCCCCTAGCTTTTTCTGTGCTTGTTACCAATTATGTATTTGTATACTATATGCCTGAAACCATAGATTTACCATTTTATTTATATATTTGTATTTTTAGAATACATTTTGGGCAGTAAGAAATGGAATTATATACCAAAGAATACAATAGTATTGGCATTTATAATTACCCAAGTCGTTAACTTTATTAAGATTCTCATTTTGTTCATTTATTGTTTTCCTATTTTACTTTAGTTCTTTCTCTGTATTTTCCTTTATCTTCTCAAGAATTCTTATGATAATTTGTTGATAAATTCTTTGTTCATTATATCCATATTCTTGTCATCTTTTTTTGTGTTTTCTGAATTTTTATCCTTTTCCTTTCAATGGGTCATCACTTCATGTTCCATTGTTTGTCTTGTTATCCTTTGTTGCACACTGTATATTTTAATATTAAAAAGTTAACACAAAGATTTATTCCCTTAGATTCCTCTTTCTTGATTTTGTAACTAGCTGATGATGGAACCCTCTTTCCAGGAAGGTTGTGTGTCAACCCTCCTTCCAGGAAGGTTGCTGAAGATGAAAGAAAGTGCAGCTTCCTTCCTTTCTGGGTCTTTTTTTCCTGGGCTTGTGATTGCTATTTGCTTTGGAGTTCCCCTGTTTACATTAACTAGAATGTATCTCCACATCCAAGGAGACAGGCTTTCTCCATCTCTTGGGTGTTGAAAGCAGAAAAGCCTTCCTCTGAATGGGAAATTCTGCGTGGGAATGCATGCTAGAAAGGAGTTAAATCAGTCTTTTCCAGCTGAAACAAGGCCTCAGGTCCATGAAGGGGACACAGAATAGCTCCAACCTGCCCTGTGAAGGAGATCAAGAAAGGTGTCAGGAGCTTTCTCCACAGCTCTCCAAACCTACACTCTCTTGATTTGCCCAACAAACTCTGCCCTTGTACTGTCACCCACAGATATGAGGAAGAATATGGTTATTAACAGTTCTCAGCCATCTGGGGACAGGTTGGAACAATAGTCAGCTTCAGAGACAGTTCCCCAGCAATTCAAAATATATAACTGAAAGCAGCGATCAGTGATTGGCTGTGCCCATTTCTAATATCTTGGAAGTGAAGTTTTATGTCCTTTTATAGCACTAGTAATCTAGTGAGGTGCCAGACCCCATGGTAGCCTGCTGTTAAGAGTAGGGGCTTGTCACCAATAACCACAATGAGAAGAGGTCAATTTTTTACTCTTTACCATAATTTGCCAACCTCTTCCTCCCATTTTCCCTGAATACTATACAGTACTCTACTGTACTCTGGAATTTCAAAATAGTTGTTTCAGACAGTACTTGCCTGTTTAATAGTTGTCCTGGTAGAGGGACTGAATCCTATATCTTCCTTTTCTGCCATACTTCCACAATCCATTTGCATTTTGTATTTTATAGTCTTGAGTTTGTTTCCATAAATCTCAAGATCATGGATGACTTATAAATCCATTCTGATAGGAGTATTTAGCTTGATTTAATTTACCAAGAGGATTAATGTTGTGATAAACCACAATGTTTACAATGTTCATGATTTCATAGGGGAAAGTAGGAAACATATAATAGGCTTACAGTTTTTCATTGAAATATTTTAGATAACTGACCAATTTTCAAAAATATCAGTTTATTCTTGTCTAGAGACTTATTTCCCATTTTCCTTTTTCTTATCTTTATTAACCTTCTCCGTCACTTGTTTCTGTTTTCTTTCTATTTCTCCTGTAACTACTCTTCCCACTTCTCCTTTTCTTTAATTTTCATCTTCTTATTTTAGTAAACCATAAACCAATAAAAAAATCAATTATAAGGAACAGAAATAATTTCTTAAGGGACAAGAGATTGCTCAGAGTTTCCACTCTAAATCACTGTCTTCTTCAATGTTTTAATTGTTAAAGGACAATTAAACTGTTATTGATGTGAACATCACCATCCCCAAATCCTCAAGATTGGGGAATGAAAGATGGACAAATGTCAACTTATTATCATTCTACTATAGACTTCTTATTATTCTAGCAATGGAAGAACTCTTATCATTGTTATAAAGACAGCTACAACCAGAGGTTCTGAGGGATGGTAGGAGGAAGAATAAGTGTAAATGGGGGCATTTTTGGGGACATTAGAGTTACTCTGCATGACATTGCAATGAAAGATACAGGCTATTGCATATTTTGTCATAACTTACAACATTGTGTGGGACAGAGTGTAAACTATAATGCAAACTATAGTCCATGGTTAGTAGCAATGCTTCAATATGTGTTTATAAATTGTAACAAATGTACCACACTAATGAAGGATGTTGTTAATGTGGGAAAGTGTGGGAGGGGGAAGGAGTGGGTCATATAAGAATCCCTTATATTTCTATGAAATATTTATGTAATCTAAAGCTTCTTTTAAAATTAAAAATTAAAAAAAAATATTATTGATGACATTAGCATTACAAATAAAACTGGAGAATGTTATAGCAGTTACTATATGATGGACAAAGGATAGAATATTTAGATTTTGGAATAAGTGATGTTGAGAAATGAACAAAAATTAATAAAAATATGCTAAGCAAGTTCTGTTTCACTATGACAGTTTGTTACAAGTCTTTGTCTCCTATTCTTCTTGACACTAAAAAGAACAGATATGAATACAATGTAAGCTGTTTGTGAATAAGGAATATTATGGGAGCAGAAGCCCAGAATGTGTGCATAGTTCTTGAAGCAAAGAAGACCAAATATATGAGTAGGGAGTGGGGTATGGAGATGTCTCAAATATGTTTTAAAATATATTAATGAGTAGGAATAAGAAAGGGGTTCACCAAAGGGAAATTGGCTGAAAAAAATCTTCTCAAAAATAATAGTTAGGATCCACATCAATTCTCTCTTTCATCCACTATCAAAATCACTATGTTATACAGTCCCTGGATTATTCTCTACCTTCCTTTAAATTGACATTTACATTCACAGACTATCCCTTTCAGCCATAATCACATTTACAAATGAGCAGTGTTGATTATAGTCACTGTAGTGTGTTACCATCAAGTCTTCATTTCCACACTTTTACAGTAAAGTTTTATGTATATTAAGCATCAGCTCCCATTCTCAACCTTCAATCTATCTCCTAGAAACCTATACTCTAGATTAGAGGATCTTAACATTTTTTGTTCCATGGACCCCTTTGCCAGTCAGGTGAAAACCATGGACTCCTTCTCAGAATGTAGTGGCAGATAGTTTTATGACACTTGACATCAGCATGTCTTTAAATTAAATTTTAGGATTATTCAAAATTACATTTTACAACTTTTCCATAATTTCAATACCTGATAACCTAACACAGTTCAAGTCTGTTCAAATGGTCATTTTTGACAAACATTTAAAAATTTGAGTTTTTCCACAGTGTCATCCTTACCAATATTTTTGCAGGCTGTTATCCACTACACTCAGAACATGCTACAGCAAAATAAAAATTTTTCTAAGTCCATATTACGTTGTGTATTATTTGATAAATATATCACTTCTGCACCAACACATGCACGCAAAAATGTTTTTTTTTAATTTTCAATTCAAGCTCACGGACCCCCTGAAGTCTTTCCATGGACCCCTTATGGGTCTGTGGAACCCTGGTTAAGAACCGCTGCTCTAGAGTTTATCTCCAGGAGTTTACTCATCGTATTTAATTCATATTAGTATTAGTAAGACTATACAATATTTGTCTTGTTTCATCTGGCTTATTCCACTCTACATAATATCTCAATGTTCATCCAGGTTGTCACATGCATCCTGATTTCATTTATTCTTATAGTTGAATAGTATTATATAGTATGCATATACCACATTTTGTTTACCCCTTCATTGGTTGATGGACATTTAGGCTGTTTCTATATTTTAGCAATTGTGAATAATTCTGCTATGAACATCAGTGTGCAAATATCATTTTGCATCCTTGCCTTCAATTCTTCTATAAAAATAGACCTTTCTTTAAGGTGTGACATGGTATCTCATCATTGTTTTGATCTGCATTTCCCTAATAGTGAGGGATGATGAACATTTTTTTTTTTTTTGCCATTTGTATTTCCTCTTTGGAAAAATATCTGTTTAAGTATTTTGCCCATTTTTTAATTGGGTTGCTTGTCTTTTATCATTTAATTGTATGATCTGTTTATATAACATGGATATCAAACCCTCATCAGATATGAAGTTTCCAAATATTTTCTTCAATTAAGTAAGCTGTTTTTATTTCCTTGAAAGCCTTTTGAAGAAAAAAGTGCTTAATTTTGAGGAAGTTCCATTTATCTAGCTTTTCTATCTCTGCTCAAGATTGGGTGTAAGGTTTAAGGAACTAATATCACAACATCTTGAAGATTTTTCCTATATTTTCTACTCAGAGTTTCATGGTTGTAACATTTATATTTAGGTCCTTGATCCATTTTGAGGTAATTTTTGTATAAAGTGTAAGAAAGGGTTCCTATTTGTTTCTTTTGAGTATGGATATCCAGTTCTCCTAGCACAATTTTTTGAACAGACTGTTCTGACCAAGATGGGTGGGCTTGACAGACTTGAAAAAATCACTTGACTGTAGATTTGAGGGTCTATTTTTGAGTTTTTTATTTGGTTCCATTGGTCAAAGTGTCTAATTTTTGTGCCAGTACCATGCTGTTGTTGTTTTTTTTAAACCACTATAGCTAAGTAATATGGTTTAGATTCAGGAAGGGAGTGTCTTCCAACTTTCTTCTTCTTTTTAAAGACATTTTTGGCTATTCAGGCCCCATTACCTTTCCAAATAAGTTTGATAATTTGCTTTCCCACTTCTTCAAAATGCTGCTGGAATTTTTTATTGGGATTGTGTTGAATCCGTAAAGTAGTTTCGGTAGAATTGATACCTTAATGATATTTAGTCTTCCAATCCATGAACATGGAATGCCCTTCATTTATTTAGGTCTTCTTTGCTCTTTTTTGTTTTGTTTTGTTTGTTTTCTTTTAGCAATATTTTGTGGTTTTCTGTATACAGTCCCTTTAAGTACTTGATTAAGTTTATTCCTAAATATTTTATTCATTCAGTCTCTAGAATAAATGAAGATTTTTCCTGAGCTTTTCCCCAGATTCCTCATCAATAGTGTATAGAAATGTTACTGCTTTTTGCAAATCAATATTTTATCCCATCACTTTTTGTAATTTGTCTATTAGGTCTATTAGCTTTATTGTCATTTTGGGGGGATTTTTAGGAATCAGTTAACATCATCAGTGAATAACAAACATTTTATTCTTCTTTTAATAATTTGGTGACTTTTATTTATTTTTATTGCTTAATTTTTCTAGCTAGAATTCTTAGCACAATATTTAATAACGGTGGTGACAGTGCACATCCTGTCTTCTTCCAGATCTCAATAAGAAAGCATTCAGTCTTTTACCATTGAGTACAATGTCAGCTGTGGGGTTTTAATACATGACTTTTACCATGTTTAGAAATCTTCTTTCTAGTTCTATCTTTTGTAGTGTTGTTTTTTTCCATCAAGAAAAGATGCTGTATTTTGTCAAAGGCTTTTTCTAAGTCAATTGGAAAGAGCACATCAGTTTTCATCTTCAATCTATTAAAGTGGTTTATTACACTAACTGATTTTCTTATGTTGAACCACTCCTGAATACCTGGAATAAAACCCTCCTGAGTGTGGTGTATAACTGTTTTAATTTGCTTTTGGTTTCAGTTTGTAAATATTTTGTTGAGGATTTATATTCATTAGATAAATTGCTCTGTAATTTTCTTTTTTTGTAATATCTTTATATGGCTTGCATGTTATGGTGATGTTGGTGTCATAGAATGAGTTTCATAACATTCTCTCATGTTTAAATTTTTGGAAGAATTTGAGCAAGATTGATATTAGATGTTCTTTGAGTTATTGGTAGAATTCACTTGTGTTGCCATCCAGTCCTGGGATTTTCATTACTGGGAGAGTTTTGATGATTGTATCAATCTGTTTACTTCTCATTGGTTTATTGAGTTTTTCTATTTCTTTTTGGGTCAGTGTACATTATTTATGTGTTTCTAGGAAATTGTCCATTTTGTTTAGGTTGTCTAGTTTGTTGGTGTACAGTTGCCCATAGTATCCTCTTATTTTATTTATTTGTTTATTCACATTTTTTTCTTTGTCAGTCGAAGGGTTTGTTGATTTTGTTGACTTTCTCTAAGAAGTTTGTTTTGATTTTGTTGGGTCTGTTGTTCTTTTGATCTCAATTTCATTTATTTCTCCTCTGATCTTTATTATTTATTTCTTTTGGCTTGGTTTGAGATTAATTTGCTGTTCTTTTTCTAGTTTTGCCAGGTGTACATGTAGGTCTTCAAATTTAGCTTCTTCTTCTTCTTATTATTATTATTCTTATTATTTTTTGCATGAATATAAGTTTTTATTTCTCTGGGATAAATGCCCAAGAGTTCAATTCTATATCATAGGGTAACTGCATGTTTAGTTTTTTAGAAAGAGCCACACCATTTCCTAGAGTAGTTACATGTTCCTACTAACAATATATGCATGATTCAGTTTCTCTATATCCTTGCCAGAATTTATTGTTGTCACTGTTTTTAATTTTAACCATACTGATAGGTGTTAGTGAGATCTCAATGTGTTTTTAAATACATTTTAAATTATTATTTTTAAATACTTTAGATTACATAAATGCTACATAAAAATATAGAGGATTCCAGTATGCCCTACTCCCTATCTCTTCCACACTTTCTCACATTAGCAACATTCTTCCTTAGTGTGGTATATTTGTTACAATTGATGAGCACATATTGGCACATTGCCACTAAGCATGGATTATAGTTTACATTACAGCTTACACACTGCCCCACACAATTTTTAAGTTATGACAAAATATATAATGGCTTGTATCCATCATTGCAATATCATCCAGGACAATTCCAATGTAACAAAAATGTCCTTATATTACACCTGTTTTTCCCTCTTTCTCCTCTCAGAACCTCTAGTAGCCACTCCTCCAAATCAATGATAAAAGTCATTCTACTGTTAGAATCACAGTAAGTCTATAGTAGAATAAGAATAAGTCTACTCGAGTCCATCTTTCATTCCCCAATCTTGAAGATTCTGTAATGGTAATGCCCACTCTGCCTCTAATTGAGAGAAGGCTTAGATCCCATGGGGCAGACGGATGGAGCTCGCAGTTCCAACTTTTGCAGTTGCAGAATCTCTCTGTTCCTTGGGTTGTTCATTGTTCATCATCATCATCTCTTTGTAATTTGTCCTGAGTGAGTCCAATGAACTGTAGAGTAGGGGTTGCAACTCTGTTGAGATTCGGGGCCCAACTGGCACATGGACAACCCAAAGATTTCAGTCTCTTTGCAATATACCTATCAAGTCCAGTACTAAATATAGGTTCAAATAGAAGGGACAGAAGAGCTACATGTAAGGAAACCACAAATGAGTCCAAATCTCACACTGGTGAGCATAAATTCCCAAGTAAGGCTCACTGGCAGGGTACCAAACTCCTGAGTTTTCTAACCTGCCTATAGTGTCTGGATATCTCTAGAGCTCTCAGGAGCCCCACTACATGAGGCAATATTTACTGTGGCAGTCAATGAGATCCTGCTGAGATGTGCATAAGCACATCCTTGAAAGTGACCTTCTGATGCACTTTGAAATCTCTTAACTGTAAAAACTCATTTGTATTTATGCTTTCCCCTATTGGTCAAGGTCTTTTTCCAGGTGCTTTGTTAGTTGGTGCTTGGTAATAATCCCTCAATGACATGAAGGCTCATCCCAGGGAGTCATGTCTCATGCCAAGGGGGAAGGTAATGCATTTATATTCTGAGTTTTGCTTAGAGAGAGGCCATATTTGAACATATTAGACAATATAGAATACTAAGCTAAGTTTCCATTTCAAAAGCAAAGGTTCACAAGTATAGTCATCAATATCAAGGGCCCATCACAATGGTCCATCCTCCTTCATTAGGCATTGCCCCTGATCTCGGAGGATTCTTGCTGTCCCACTAGAGAATATGTCAGAGGCCCCCAGGATGGGAATTCACTATTCTTTTTGTTATTGTGTGGATCTCCACCCACCATGACAATTCCCCATGAACACTTGAACACATTCATATGACTTAGCAGTATGCCTCAGGTGAGCCTCCTCCCATGTGTCCCCCATCACTGTCACCCCACACCAATGATCCTCCCCTGCCACAAGTGTGACCATTCTGTGATCCAAAATCTCTTAAAAAATGAAACCAACAAAGTAAGCATTGAGGTCTCCAAATTTCCCTTCTAGCCTTTCTGTATCCCATAAGTTTTGATATGTTTTGCTGTTTTTAATCATCTCAAGATATTTTCTATGTTCCATCTGTATTGATATGATGTTCTTTTGTTTTTATTCATCTCAAGATTTTTACTGATTCCTCTTGTACTTTCTTCTTTGACCCACTGATTATTTGAGTGTGTTATTTAATCTCCCTGTACTTGTGAATTTTACCTTTTGCTGTCCTTTATTGATTTCCAGCTTCATTGCATTATGATCAGAATAAGTGTTTTGTATAATTTCAGTCTTTTAAATCTATTGTGATCAGTCTTGCTACACAACATATCTTTGAGGAGGATCCATGAGCACTTGAAAATAATGTATATACTGCTGTTTTTGGGGTGTAATGTTCTATAAATGTCTGTTAGGCCAAGAAATATTCAATTAATTTAATGACTGCCCAGTGTAAGATTATTGGGAACCTGGGGCTGATTCCTAGTACACATAGTATCCAGGTTGGTATAAAAGAAATAAGGCTTAATATTAAAGAAAGAGGTCTTCTTTGAGGGTTGCTTGCAATAGTATTCAGGTACTGATAACTTTCCCTTTTCTCATTCTATACTGACTGGAGCAGAAGTTCTATGCTCCCGTTTCCACATTACTGGCAAAAACTGCCTTACAGTTGTGATATAGGGCCAGAACTCTCAGAAACCACTTTTTCCTTCCTTTTGCCACATGCACATTTCTAAGCCTTAACTTCTTGGGCCTCTGTTTTCACAAGTAACACCAAGGAGAGTGTAGCACCTTTGCTGTTCCTCAACATCTACATCTCCTTGTTAAGCCTTCTTGCTCCTGCAGATGCCAATCCTGCCACTCCTGTGCACATCTTCTCTCCTGTACCTATAACCTTTCCTCCTTGTTCACTCTCTGGAAACTTGGCACATTTGCAGCTGTGGATAAAGATAAAAACACTGTCTAGGAATTTACATTCTACTGGGAGAAGGTGTGTATATATGTAACTAATCAAATTATAAATTATTTTATATAGTGGCAAGTGCCATTGAGGAAAACATAAAAGGGAGAAGGGATAAAAAGTGTGGAATTAAAATATCAACTAAGAACAGGCTCACTGAGAAAGTGATATAAGAATCAAGATCTGGAAAAAGGAAGGAATTGAGCTATGGAGGATTCTGTAGGAAACTCCTAGGCCTAAGCAATCTAACATAGTTAAAGTCCATGGGTAGGAAATCATCTAGTATGCTTGAAAAACAGTGTTGTTGGTTGAGGTGTGCCACTCAAAAAATATATTTGTGTCCAAAACCCCACTTTTTAAATGTGATCTTATTTTAAGTTCAATGAAGATGTAATTAGTTAAGACAAAGCCTAAAGGGTACAGGATGGAAGCTAATTCAACATAATTCTTGTCCTTTTAAGAAGAGGGACATTTGGAGACACACTGAGACACAGGGAAGAAGGCTATGTGAAGAAGAGGCAGAGATTGATATTATGATTCCATAAGTCATGGTAAATCAAACAGCCAGTAACCTCCATAATCTAGGAAGAGGCATGGAAGAATCCTTGATTTCAGTCATCTAGACTCCAGAACTGTGAAGCAATAAATGTCTATAGTTTTATGTCTCCCAGTTTGTTATAATTCTTAAAGCATAACTAAGAAAATAATACAAACCACAAGACAATCAAAGCAATACAGCAGTGTGGGCTATGTAGAGTGACATAGAGGGTGAATTCAGGAGACCATATCAGGTAATTCTTATAATTTATGATGAAAAACCAGGCTTTTTTGTCTGAATGTGGTTGAAAGTTATATTTTGAGCAGTGGAGTGGCATGCCAGGATCTCTATGGACAGAGTGCAAAGAAATGAATGGATGGGAAATGTGGAAACAGGAAACTAGTGAGGAACCTGTTTCGATAATTCAAGCAAGAGATGATGACAGCTTCAGATAAAATGTTCTGATTGTGGATGAATTTAAGAAATGGAGCTGACAGGATATGCTAATAACTCTGACATGGGGTGTGTAAAAAAGCAGACAAAAATAAAAATAATTTCATATTTTTGCTTGTGTAATTTGAATGCTGAAGTTTTCATATATTCATATGGGGAAAATTGTGGGCAAGAGTTGTTGTTCTTGTTTTGACATAAGCATGGTTAATGAATTTCAATAAACCTATTGCTCCTTCTTCATTTGTTTAATCAGGCTGACAAGTAGTAGTTTGAAGAAGTGTGCACACCAACTTGTTTGTATAAGAAAATATGCAAACATTGGAGTATGGGAGACTAGACAGCAGTCATGATGCAAATCAGCGAATAATTAAGGACACTCTACACAAGAAATTTACTAACAAATAGTTGCAGCATGTTCTGGCCAGATTTGTTTTTAAACCAAATAGGACTGCAGGTGTAATGAAAGAAGTCCAAGGCCTAGTCAAATCCAGCTTACCTGAGTTATTACCATATGTAACATGTGGAAATACTAAACACAATCCAGCCTCCTTGTCTGACGTTTTAGCATCTTGTACCCTCTTGTTTAAATATTTTTTCTGTTTTTGCTCAGTTTGTATCTTGGTTTCTAACTAATATAGAAAAACCTTCACAATTAGTCTAAACACAAACTCCTGAAAGACATGTGCTATTTGTCCAATTAGAAGTACTATTTTCAGCCTGGTGGGTGAAAAGTTCAGTCCTCTCTAACAGTTTTCCACTAATAAAATCACTACAGAATTAATGATGTATACCATCAGTACTTGGTCCTTGTTTGACACCAACATCTGTGGAGAAAAATAATACCAATTTCCCCATGTGTTAATAAGCATATGATTTTAAAAGAAGAGCTGACTTTTTGCCAGATAGAATTCCCAGTAGTATGTTAGCATATGGGAAACTGAAATATGAAAGCATGTCATTATGACAAGTTCAATATGTGTTTTAGGGTGTGAGACACAATATTACTATGGATTAAGTCTGAAGGAGGCTTTATTGCTACATGAAAGCCTGGTGAACCTCTGTTGTATCACGTACCTAGACAATTCCCTGGGACATATAAACATGATAAAATTAGCAAAGAAGTACATTGAAATACAAAACCATAGCCACAGTGCCCATATAACTTTGGAATCCAGATATCAGAATGCTGTCAAACACCCACAATAGCCACTGAATCATGCCCTCTTTTGAATTAGAATTAATTATATCATTTTTGTCACTGATTCTTCCCTATCTTCCAGTCATTAATTTTTATTTTCTGTGACAAAATGAAAGCCATTTTATTTACTTCAAAGGGAAATTCTTTCAATCTTTCCAGTCATCACTATTGCATCCATGGTAGCTGTCAGTATAGTTTTTAAAATAATCAATATAAATTACTACACCATTTACACAATTACCAGTTAACAACTCTTAACATATTCATCGACACTTCTGGTGTTTTTAAATTTTAAATGAGAACTTATTTTACGCTGGAATTTTCATTTGCATTGCTGCTAAAGTCTCAGCTACATCCCATGAAAAGTTATTCACACCACAACTGTGAAGGAACTTGGCCAGCTTCTTTCATAATATTGTTTCTTTTAGTGAAGAGAGAAGTATAGATTTATTTATCCTCTATATTTTATAGAGGACAGCAAATCAGGGTATCTTCAAGAAAAACATAATTCTATCATCAAAGTGTTACCATCTCTAGATTTAGATTATCATATCTACCAAAGACCAAAGGAAAACATGCCATCCATAAATCTCATTCAGCTTAAATATATGGTAATTTTAAGATCTCATATTCAGCAGTTTTTCCCAAACAATTCAACATGGAACCAGAGAGAAATACCACCCTTTCACTTGTATTTCAAGGACATTTTGTCGTACTTAAGAAGAATAAACTAGAGTTACCATGATTTCATCAACTTTTGTTATTCTACAAAAATTATTTTTATACTAAATATCTATGGTGCAATAAGCATGGTCAGTGCTACACAGTTTTTCTGTTTTTGTTTTTGTTTTTTAACATTTTCATACAAACTTTTTCAGTCTTGGCCAAATCAAGGTAAATTCATGTCACACTTAGTGAGAAATACACTGATTCTGGCAAATAAAATTTAAGTTTCATAGTAGTTGGTGTAATGCAGATATAAAAAAGGTACAACATTCAGTTGTTCAAATTATCGATTGAATATTGAATAAATATTTGAATTTCAAGTATCTAAATTGAGTAATTGGTTCAGTTTTACATTGTTGCACAATTTTATGGATTTCATTTAACAAATACCAAGCTTACTATAGAGTGAGAATTGTACTTAATTCTTTCATATCACATATATACTGTACCATGGAGAATAAAATGAATTCATAAAACAAACTAATCAAATATATGTAATTAGTATTTCATTTTATTTTTCTAGTCTATATGGGTTTATCCATTCTGTCTAAATCAAAGTAACAAATATTTGATCAAAATTACTTAGAATTGCTCTAGAAAATGATAGAAGATATATATGAGGACATTGCTGAATTTTGGAAAATTGATTTGAAAGCATGGTATCTCAAAGTGCTTATAGCCTCTAGCTGTTGAGGCAAAGCTACATATGAAAAAGCTGTTATTTAATGAAGCTTTTAAAATGACTGAAGGGTCAGAGACAGTCCAGAGTAAGAAGGAATAATATTCCTTTGAATAAGATAAGAACACTTCAGTAGTGATCTGACACTGTATATAGCCTTAAAAAAAGAACAAAATATACTTAAGAGGAAGAGTGAAGATATTGAATACTAGGGTGTGAATAATTAATCAGTCACTGCAGACAGTAGGTATTTACTGCCTATTATTACATGTGATCACCAGAGTGGAGATGGTTTTTTAGGAAGTAATAGGAATGCACAAATTTGGTGAGTATTTTGGAGAAAATTATATATCATTGCTGACTTAAAATAGTGTATTACATAAACAATGGTCCAGAGGGAAACAATGCGCATTTCTAGAGGTGACATTATGGAAAAATGAAATGAGAATGGCTAGTAATCAACAGTCAGAAATGGTGACTCTTTGTCCACACTGATTTCAAGTGCTGAGCTTCAAGAAAAAGTAAAGCCAAGTTTCAACAATTTGTATCTGAATACTAGGAAAAACTGATACAAATACCAAAAATACAAGGTAACTGATCAGAAATTTTGTGTGTGTAAGATGATACATTTATTTTTTGAATATATGAGATTAAGATGATAATAATATACTGAAATCACTTAGCTATTTAAGATCAGAAATACAGAAAAGTAAGTCCTCTACTTGGAGGGACAGGTGGAAAGAAGAGAGAATATGGTCATAAAAAAGCAAAAAAAAAGTGGGGATATAGAATATTGGAAATGAAATTTCAAGAACAGTACAATGACAAAATTTAGAATGCATAAATGAGGCATGTGAGGATAAGCAGGTAGACAATTTAAGTAAAGAAAATAAGAGGAATATAAAGATAGTTTGGTACAGATAGAGAAATAAAAAGAAAAGCAGATATAAATATGGCTAATACAGATATACATATATATGAACCATATAGATATAGATGGATATAGGCATATATAGATATTATTATGTATATTAATATTGAGGTGTATATGGTTATAGATATGTGCATGGATACAGTGACACAGATCCAAATTTAATTAAGGAAGGTTCACTTTATATATCAATTATAGCAGCGAAATTATTAATAGTCTTCTGTTTTATATTCAAGATGTCTATTTTTGGATGATAATATTTTGTTTTACCAGAAGATAGAGGTAAATCCAGATATATGCAGAGTCATAGCTGTAGTATTATGTACATGTGTAGGGGGAAGGCTATAAATTTGTATAAATACATAAGCCGGTATATCTTACATAGATAGATATCTATATAGAGTTATTTTTCTATGAATTCTTACAATTATTCCAATTATGTCAATCTCAGAGTGCTAATTAAGAAATTTTGTAAATTTTATGTGAGATGTAAGCATGTTTTGTGACATAAAATCTTTCTGAGGGCTCCTTTAATCTCCGTGTTTCTTAAGCTGTAAATGATGGGGTTCACATTGAGGTGATAACCCCATACAGCATTGAGATGAGCCTGTCTTTTGCTGGGATGTGTTTATTGGAGGAAGGGAGGACATAGGTAAATGTCGCTGTGCCATAAAACAGGCAGACCACAAAGAGGTGGGAAGCGCATGTAGAGAAGGCTTTGTGCTTCCCTTCTGGTGACTGGATCTTTAGGATGGCAGATATGATATAGATATAAGAAATAAAGATTATCAGAAAGGTACTGATCCTTAAGATACCTCCTTCCACTAAAACAAGCTTTTCTTCCACATACGTGGAAGAACTGGAGAGTGCCACCACTGGCGGATGTCACAGTAATACTGGTTAATCCGATTGGATTTACAGAAAGACAGGCAGAAGGTAAATACCGTATGCAGAAGGGAATTAAGAAATCCGGCTGCCCAGGTTCCAGTCGTCAGCTGAGCACAGTGAACGTTGGTCATGATGAGGGTGTAATGAAGGGGGAAACATATGGCAACATACGGGTCATAAGCCATAATGGCAAGAAGGAAGCCCTCGTTCTGTGCCAAGGCCACCAAAAAATAAAGCTGCAAAGCATACCCAACAAAAGAAATGCTTTGCTTCTCAGTCAGGAGGTTCTCAAGTATCTTGGGAACAATAACTGATAGGCAGACTATGTCTAAGAGGGACAAATTTCCCAAGAAGTAATACATGGGTGTGTGCAGCTTTTTCTCAGTCGAGATGGCAAGGAGAATGGCACCGTTTCCCACCAAGGTGAACTGATAGGTGAGAGCAAAAACCACAAACACAGGATAGCGCACCTCGGGGAGATCAGAGAGTCCTATGAGGATTAACTCATTCATGGTGGTGCTATTGTCGACGTCCATCTCTTCTGTCCATGAGACTCATTCTGGAAAAAATGAAACGAACTGTGTTTAAGCTAAAAAAAACTTAAGAGCCTAGTGATGAGAAACACTTGGAATTTAGTTTGGGTGTGGTTGACGAATTGTGTTAACCCTATCTTAATTACATATTTTAATAATTAGAATTATTGATGAAACATCCAAAGCATTTATATTTCTTGAAATATTCATGCTCAGTTCCATAACAAGAAACTATTGTTGATCCTTCATTTATATATGACCATTAGCATATTGCATTCTCAAAAAGCATACATTAATACAAATTAAATATGTTTTTAAAGTAAATTAAATTTAGCCTATATCATGTAAATAAAACCTGGTTTTAATGTCTACACGTTATCCAAACAAACAACAGATATATTTGCACATATATTAAATTTCCTTTCCCATTAAAATATACATAATTGACAATATGTGGTTTGTAACTCACATATAATAGCACAGATTGATCTTATCTATCCTTGTTTTATTTTCAAAATGTATTTCAGTATACCTTAAAAGCCCACATCATCAGAATGTTTATAATTTACAAAATACCTTAATTTAATTGAATGTCTGCAAATTGATACTTATATCCATATTTTTCTGTCACTTTACAATCTAATTTCATTATTTGTTTGGATTGCTTTGATGTTCATTTTTTTCACATAGAAAATATCATGTCTCTATGTGTGTCATAAAGGAATGGTACATAGAAGAAAGGGGTAATTAGAAAGAGACAAAGGAAGACATAAAGAGCAATTTAAACTGCATAGACATGAAATTTAGAGCTCAAATCATAATGGTACAAAAACATTCACAACATGGTTTCCTACATGATTATTTTCTTTTTATATTCATGTGTTTTTACATAACAATAACTAATTGGTGTGGATAAAGAAATAAAACACAAACAAGAAGAGAGCTTTAGAGGTAGTTTTTCATAAAAAGTGAATACAAATAAATTGAGAAATATGATATAATGTGTAGAATGATTATTTAAATGCAGTTAAGTGAGGTGTACATGATATACTCACATACACACACACAAACAGATGATGTGCTAAAATTTGGGAAAAAATAATTTGCTATCATTTTTAAAAAATAAACTGTGCATGATAGAAAACTCAAACTAAAAAGTGACTTATAAAATGAAATGCAAAAGTCAGTTTCTATTTGATGCAAAGGCAGTTGGCCACCAGAGGTTCTTTGTGATGGGAGAGGGAAGAAGAGGTGTGATGTAGGGGCATTTTCAGGACATTGGATTTGTCCTGCATGACATTCCAGTGACAGATACAGGCCATTGTATATTTTGTCTTAACTTACAACATTGTGTAGGACAAAGTGTAAACTGAAGTCCATGGTTAGTAGCAATGCTTCAATATGGGTTAATCAATTGTAACAAATGTACCGTAATGAAGGATGTTGGTAATGTGGGAAAGTGTGGAAGGGGGGAGAATGGGCATATGGGAATCCATATGGGAAAGTAAAAAATAATCATTTTCTATGGTTCTTCTACACTACCACTCACCCTTCATTTCTTTTATGTGATAGAAAATCTTCATTATTTTTAATTCAAATAAAATATATAGCATTAATAATGGAAAGTATATATAAAAGTTTTTTAAAATATGGTATCATTATATTATGCCAATTTTTTTCCACTAAAAAGATTTAAATAATAATAGCTGAGATTCATTTGAAGGTGTTATTAGTCTTTCCTTAATAGCACTGTTACTGTTATTATCCTTTCCTTTCCTTAAACAATACCTGCTCTGTGTCCTACTTTATAGAAGAACTCATTTCATTGATGATGTCTAATTAGTGAAAATTTTCAAAGAAAATTTTTATATTAAGCACAAAATGCTTAGATAGCATTATTCAACAAACAAATGTTTGTTAAATGAGTGAAAAAAGATTGAAGCAAAAGAACATCTGCAGCATTAATTCTCAACTTCTCAAATGTTTAAGATTCTCCAAAGTATTATATATTATATTTTAATAGTTTTAAAAGGTAATAGTGAATATAATAAATTAAGGGCATTTTTTAAACAAGAAATATTAATATTTTGGGACAGTAAATATTAACTTATATTCTGTACTTCTTTTCATTTATAGCCACACTTACTAATTTGATTTAATATTTCTAAACATGGGTCATGAGAAATATGTCAGTAACCTCTTGAAAAAAACAGCAGGTGGTTTCCTCATCAGACTACATGATCAATGTATAGCCTCAAGAAATTACATTTTCCCTAAATTTCCCCTTGAATGTATAAATTTCTTAATTCAAAATTTTGTCACAATAAACAAAAGAATTTGTTCTTGTGGTGAGAGAACTTGTTTAATAGTAATGAACAGCCAACAATCTAAGGAGTATCCAAAGCAAGGGGCACGTGGCTAGGATTAGCCTTATATTGGAAATTAATGAAAAATTAAACTTTCTTATATTATTGTATGACTTACACTTTTACATATAGTAAAGGGCAAACATACCATGTATGAAGATTCTCCCTCTAACAGTTACTTCAAGTTTCTACTATATAGAGAAAGAAAATTATTTCATTAAGCAAAATTTATCACAAATAGATCTAAGATCTTATGATAATCCAAAATTTATAATTTAATACTTCAATAACAAGGAAATCATACATTTACAATTTCTTTGAAAAATAGGCTGTCTCTAAAATACATTGCTAAAGAGTTCTTAACACCTTTCTGTTTAACCCAATGGAAAAGAGCTGATAAACTAGATGAATGCAAAGTGCCGTTCTAGAATATAGTCTCTCTTCCCATCCTTTGTGATGTCCTTGTTGACTATTACTATCTAGGTAATATAAATCAAGGTTCACGGGTCATAAACATGCTTTAGATACAATAAAAATTTACATAAAACATATTGGGATGTGTAGATATGAACTTTTTTTTTAGGACTTAAACCATTTTTATACATTTATATAGCCACCCACTCTAATATAAAAATTATACACTTTATCTTACCTAATTGATATTTAATTTCAACAAATACCTTAAAAGTACTTATATGTATAAATTTTTCCACCACACAATATTAACATCTTTACAAACATTTAATATTTTTTAGCTTAGACAATCTACAATAAAGCACAGAATTTTCTTTATTCTCAGATTTAGAAGTTTCATTACCAATACAAGGTTTCAACAAGAAGAATGCAAAATGATCCAGGCAACAAAAATGCATTAGTAAAGAAAAACAGTCATCTCACTTAAATAGAGTGTTCATATGAGAAATTATTCTATAATTTGTTTCATGCCTCCTTTCCCCTTAGGAAAAGCAACTATTAAGACTCTAGAGGGCTGGAAGCGGGTGTGGCTCAATGGATAGAGCTCCCGTTTACCATATGGGAGGCCCGGGGTTCTCCTTGTGGGGGCAGGCCGGCCAGCCTGCGCGGCGCAGTGTGCTGATGCAGCAAAGACCTCACAGCAGGAAGCGGCTGTGGCTCAATCAATAGAGCCCCCGTTTACCATGCTTGAGGCCCCCGGTTCGCTTTCCGGGGCCTCCTTGTGAGAACAGGCCAGCTGCGCAGCATGGTGGGCTGATGCAGCAAGGGGGAGATAAGCAGACACGGAAGAAACACACAGCGAATGGACACAGTAAAACACAAGCAGCAAGGGGGGGATAAATAAATAAATAAATAAATCTTTAAAAAAAAAAAAAAGACTCTAGAGGGAATATGATTCTGTTCTTGATAAAACTGAATATTGCCAACCTAATAATGGGTACTCATTTTAAAAATAATCAATTCAATATGTTGAAAAAGAAAGCTAAATTGTAGAAGTGTGGCCATTTTGTTTCTTTTAATTTCTTGAGTAAGGTACAGCAAAATTTTTTCTAGGAATTGTAATGCCAGAAAAAAGTAAATTATAAATTGATGTCAGGATATTTTTACTGTAACATGAAACATTTTCCCTATAAAATATGATTAAAGAATCAATTGTTATAATTTTCATTTTTCATGAGAGACAGGTAAACTTTAACACTATTGTCATTGTATTATTACATATTTTTATATTGTTAATACTATTCACAATGCACCATGAAAAACAGTGTTGTTACAACCATTTTGAATGAAATATGGGATCTGGATCTTCTTTTAAAATTCATCTTCTAACACAATTTTCCAGTAGTGCATCAATTATCTAGGACCTTGTATATTATCAGAAATTAACTATTTTTAATTAAAGTCTGCTATGCTTAAATATATATCAGAACACAGGATTTCACACCAATTCCTCTAATTCCAATTAAACATAAATAAAATACCTCAAAGTAGACTTGCTTACATCCCCTTTAATTTTTATCATCCCTATATCCCATATTGAAAATCCTGGTTCCCCAAATATCATTATTTTTACTCATTTTCTACAACCTATGATAAATATTCATTAATTTTGTAGTTACTACTTTAGTGCCAGTATCTCTAACCAAATAAATTCCTAATTATTTTTCAGACATTTTTAAATTTGTGAATATATGTTACCAAATTAATA
>JAQZBX010013900.1:0-39268 GCA_029593785.1 Cabassous unicinctus | reverse complement strand
ATAAATAAAATAAATCTTTAAAAAAAAAAAAAAAGAAAGAAAGTACCTTGAAATGAGCACACCTCTTCTTCTATCAGGTTGTTGTGAGGGGAGTTGAAATCAGTCTACTCAGGAGCTGAGCTGGATTTGAATTTTGTGACCTTCAGGGAGCTGGATTTCAATTCCTCTAGTGCTGGGCTGCCATTGCCTAGTACCTAGAGGGGTTGCTAGGATGCTGGAGAGTTTCCCTCCACCCTCAGCTTTCAGCCCTCTCTGCACACCTGTACCATAAAGAGGGTATATCTCCAAAATCTTGCTCTTCCCCCAGCAGAAGACTGTGGTGGTTCTGTACTCTGTGCTAAGCTTATGTTGAGGCCAGGAAGGATTGGGATTCCTCTGTTGTTCTGGCTCAGCTTCAGTCTTAGGGAGGCCATGTGTACCTCGGTTTGGGGATTTTTCAGCCTTCCTTCCTCTCTTCCCTGTGACAGCTACTCTGTGCCTTTTTTGCTTGCAGTTAGCTGTGGGTGAGAATTTTCTGCCCCTTCCCCAGAGGTGGAGACTTCTTTTACCTGAATCCCATCCAGCTTGTCTTTGCTGGTGCTCTGTGGGAACTTGCTGCCCCTTCCCCAGCTGCTTAAGTGTTTTACTTCTTTAGAGAGGAGTCTGAGGCAGTGGGTGGAGCTTTGTGCCTGCCTCCTGCTGACACACTCCCCCATCCACCCCCATTTCTGCAACTCCTTTGAGCCCTATGGGCTAGAGGGTTTACTTTTCCCCCCAGTGGCTTAAGGTTTCTCTTTAAATAAGAGTCCAGGGAAGTGGGTGGGGCGTTATGCCTCACTACCCCCTACCCCAGTCACCATTTGCACACCGATGCCCCCAGTGGGGGCTCTCTCAGATCTCCTGTCCTGCGCCCCAATCTTTTCACGAGTACCTGGAGAGGGCCCCTGGAAAAACTGGACAAGTGAGTTCCAAGTCCTCTTTTATCAGCCGCTTTCAGCTAATTCTGACATGGTAGCCACGCTTGCCTTTGGCAATTCTTTGAAAATTTAGCCGATTTCTTCTTCCCAGCTTTGATTGTGGTTGATGTGTTTCCTCCAGTACTCTGTCACAGTGGAACCAGTTCATATGTCCCATATCTACCCTCTGCTTATTTATTTTCTTTAAAATTCCTCCCTTAGCAGAAAGGACTGTCTTTGCATTTGGGGCCTCTCCAGATTTAAATTCAACAAGTGAGCCCACCACGGATGGTGCCTCTTAGAGGAGGCATCGAAGTCTGTCTGGTTTCTCCTCGTTGGCACACTGTCCTTTTCTAGTGGCCTTGTTTCTCCTTTTGCTCTGACCCCCAGCTCACCAACTGGTCCAAAATATGAACACGGCCTCTTCCTGTTTAATTCTTTTAGATTTCTTTGTGTTCACAGCTCTTCTGTGGCTTTAAAGAAATATGCATTGTTTAGGTTCTTCTGGAGATTTGTTGTAGTCTCGGCAGGAGAGGTCTTCTACATCCTCCTCTTCCTCCAGACCAGAAGCAGAACTTCCTTGTTGATTTTCAGCAACTCCATATCCTTACTGCCTAAAGATTTGCCACTAAATAATGATATTCATTTGCAGATTATGTGAATTCTTAGAAAATATCTCCTCATTGTTTATAGTGAAACATAAAAATAGTTTTCCTATTAAAATTGGGTAGGAGGGAAGCGGATGTGGCTCAGGGGACTGGGCTCCCATCTACCACATGGGAGCTCGCTGGTTGGGATCCCAGTGCCTCCTAAAGAAGACAGCGAGCTGGCGCTACGGGCAGGTGCAGCAAGCTGACACAAGAGACACAAGAAGAAAAAACATAATGAGAGACACAACAAAGCAGGGAGCAGAGGTGGCTCAAGCGATTAGCCACCTCCCTCCCACATCAGAGGTCCTGGGTTCAGCTACCAGTGCCTCCTTAAGAAACAAGGAAGACAGACACAACAAGTGGTGGGAAAAACAAATAGAGGGTGGAGAGAAATAAAATAAATAAAATATATCTTTTTTAAAAATTGGGTAGGAACTATCTAATAAATGAACGTTGCAGAATTTACAGTGTTTTCAGGGAGAACAAGAACTTTACACAATTAAGCACAGTATCCTTGGTGAAAGAGGGAAGTTTATTCCCTTTCACTTGGTGTTTGCAACTTCCCTGCAGTTTCTACCTCCATATTCTAACTCCATATTTCCCTCAGATGTGTGATGAGGAAAGTTAATTTATTATACTGTACTTACTCTAAGATAATCTATTATTGTGAGTTTTTGCTTACTTTTTTAAACAAAAATAATACTTAGGCGGTAGGGTGATTGGTTTGCTTTGTTTTTTAAGGCAGAAACTTTTTTCCTTAAGGTTTGTTTTTTTTTTTATTCTTAAGCTTTGAAAGTTGACAGAATCATAGCTTTACTAGTTCTTTTGTGGATATTCTAGAATCCTCTTCAATCTATACTAAATACTATTGTGGTGCGGCTATAAGATGCATCTGGATGCACGTTCTCTCTCCATGAAGTGAACCTTTACCAAAGTAAAATATTAATGAATTTCTCAAGCACTTTAATGATGCTTTTTAAACATCTTAGTATTGTTTAGTGTTTCCTTTTAGAAATATATATGTAATTAGAAGTGTAGAAAAGTGGTACTTCCTTTGGAGGGGGAATTTGGTATGAGAAAGAAATTATGACTGTAATTTAATTCATGTAACCAAGTTAAGACATGCGATAAACTTTGATTACAATGCATTCTGAACTAGATGTTTTGGCCCCAAATTTGATTTCTTGAAATAAATATGTAACCAAAACAGGACTGAGATTGTTAAAGATTTAAAGTGGTTATTTAAAACAGAGTTTTACCTTTGGAGCTGTTCTGACTTTTAAATAAGAATATGTGTCTAGGAAAAGATTTCTCTATAGTTCAATAATCTATTTTGATTTCTCTGTATATTATCTGAAAATCCTTTGTGTGGAGGGGTTATGGTTAACATTACTACTGAGAAATCCTGTAACTGTTTAGTAAATATGTTTTGGGATTAGTAGTATTTAAAATATTTATAGTAGCAAAGGCGTATTAGCTATCATGTATGGAACACTTTTAGAAAGGGGAAATTAAGACACAGAAACTAAAATGGAGAATAAGGATAAGATTACCATAGTTGGTTTAGAAGTAGGGAATGATCAAGATCTTGACTTTGTGTATTATTCATCTGTTCTATATCCTGATATGCCCTTTGGAGACACTAGTAATATGTAATGTTGTCATCACTACAGCTGGGTATGCCAGCTGTTTTGCAGGAAAAAAGTATCTACTTAATATAACACTCTAGCCCACAAGAGCTTAAAATATTAGAAAGATAACATTAGCAGCTATCTGAGTACATGGCTTACAGACAGCAGAAGAAAAAACATGCTCACAGTTTCTGGGAAAAGGATGAAATTACAGGTCTACCTTAGCACACTGAATAGAACTTACAGAGGTTCTGTTAAAATGAGGCACAACATTGTTTTTTCTTAGATTGGAAAGTCAGGAGTCAGAATATCAGACACCATCCTTTACTATCTCATCCTTGGAATTTATATTTTCATAGGAATGAATTGAAACTATACCTATATTTCTTGGATACACTTTCTATTCACTCCATTTTAGCTGGGAATTACACTTCCACCCTATCCCCAACCACCCTGCCTTCCTTATTTCTGTAAATTTTCATCTTTTATCTGCTACTTTCCTGGAATAAAAACATCAAATGTTTCTTTAAATTGGTAGGTTTTGTGCATGTATGTGTACCCACGTGTGTGTGTGTTTAATTTGCATGATAAAGTTAAAAAAGACAGTGCAAGATACATGTTTGGCCATTTGTTTACATAAGAGTATACCTATTCTATTCATGTTCATATTCTCCCTCCTTCCCCACCATAAATTATTTGTGGCATATTAAGGATCACTGCTCCTGGGAATGGCAGAAGCTCGTTCATGAGTCATTCATCACTTGAGAAAAGTAAGAAATTCCAGTCTGTCTGCATTGACTACTTTTCTGATTTGCTTCAGTGGTCTTAATATTTTTTACCTCTCTGTCAACTCATAAATGGTAGATTCTCTGAAGTGTGAAAATGCTGACACTTTTCAGGACTTTTCACTTTAAGTAATAACACAAAAACTGGAATAGTGAAACCTTGTTTATATAACATACAGCCTTTCTTCAACAGATTCTTAGTTTAATTCAGAATCTTAACCAACTATTTTCTACATTTCTTTTCAAGTATCTTTCAAAATATTGGTATATTTAAAGAAAGTTTTATAAACAAAAAATGCCTGTTAGAGAGTCAAGTACTAGCAAAGATCATTAACCTTTCTGTAACAACTGGGTAGCAAACAAATAGAAGTTGTATCAGTCAGCCCAAAGGAGTGCTGATGCAAAGTACCAGAAATGTGTATCTATTTAGGGTAAAATCTTACAGTTACAAGGCCCTAAAGAGTCCAACTCAAGTTTGCTTTCGCACCAAAGTCAGTTGCCGCATGTTGAAGCAAGATGGCGGATGATCTCTTTCTCGTCTCTCAGGGCTTCTGTATCAGTCTGGCAGAGGACTCATTTCTTTCAAGGCTTTCTCAGCTCCTCAGCTACTCAGCTGCAAACTATCAGGTGAATGGCTCAGCTTTCCCCGGGGCTTTAGCTGTTTGAGCCTTCTCCTTTCTGTCACATGGCAGGATTGAACTTGACCAAGTTCCCTCCTCTTCCATGTGTCTTCTTGAGTGAGTGTCCGTTTATATCAGCCCACCAAGGGGGCAGGGATTCAGTGTAACTTATGCCCTACTGATGTGGTCAAATCAAAGCCCTAATCTTAACAGGTAATTTAATCAAGACATGTCAGCTGAATCTAATGCAATCAAAGGATATCACACCCAGAGGAATAGATTAATTTACAAACATAACCTCTCATTTTGGGATTCATAAATAGTCTCAGACTGCCACAGTAGTATACGCTGCTTTTTGTATTAAACTAACCTTTTCATATATTCCCTTTGAAAGCAACTTTTTCCTCCCCATACATTTTAGTTTCCTTGGGTGATCAAGCAAATATCATTCTATGGGTTGGCTTAAACAGTGGGGATTTATTCGCTCATAGTTTGGAGGCTAAGAGAAAGTCCAAATCCAGGCATCGTCAAGGCAATGCTTTCTTCCTGCAGACTGGCATTCTGGGGCTCACTGCTGGTGGTCCTTGTTCCTGGGCTCCCCTGTCTCATGGCAATGCAACATGGCAGCCTCTCCTGGCCTCTCCCTTCTCTTTGGTTCAATTGATGTTCAGCTTCTGGCTGCTCCCTCTGTGTCCTTCTCTTTGTCTGAGTTTCATTTTGCTTCTAAAAGACTCCCATAATGATGGATTAAGACCTATCCTGATTGAGGTGGGCCACACCTTAATTGAAGTAACCTCATCAAACAGCCTTACTTACAATGGGTTCACACCCACCGGAATGTTATTGTTTAGGAACATGTTTTTTCTAGAGTACATACAGCTCCAAACCACACCACCATATAATTTCAGAAAACTTATGGGAACTTTAGATATGATTATAGTACAGTTTCTCATCTTACTGAATTGAGTACTGGAACTCATGTGTACTTTGGAAATTATCCACTTTTCCACAACTAAAATCTATAGTTCCTATTTGTAGTGAAGTATTTTTGCTCTAATACAGTATATAGAATAGTTTTAATATAAGTACACAATCTTGTCTCATAGAATGAGTTCATGCATACGACTATAAAAATGAAGTCTTTTGTTAGATGACCTTTCAATTTCCAACAAATTCTCGATAATTAACTTTACTGTCCTAAATTATATTCCTTTGCTATTTCCTTTGATTTTTTTTTTTTTTTTTTTTTTTTTTGCATTCATGGCATACTTTTCAGTTAACTTTTTTGTTCATAGAGTAGGTGCCAGACTTTAAGGGAAAAGATCAGAATATATCTAAAAAGCAGGCACCACTGTAAAATCTAGACTATTATTTCCATGATGGAAACTTACTATTCTAAATATTAGAATGGCTTCCATTCATTTCATTGTAAAGTGGCTTAAAAATATCTGCAAGAGCTTTCTTCTCTTTAATGATATAAATTTTCTAGTTAAGTAAAAATTACTATTTCTAAATGTAAAATACTATATAGGTAAATAGTAGTAGATGACAAAATGTGTTTAGAGGTAGAACCTTTCTGTGGCTTCTTAAAATTGTCATAGTCAAGGTGTATGCTATATTTTTGGTAGGTATAATTTTAAGGAAAAATAATAATAAAATAATTGTAGTCAAAGACCATGCTACTTCTCAATATCTTATCAGGATATACCTTTCATTAAAAAACATGAAGTCTGAAGTCTTCGAAACTCTCCTGAGATCTCCTTTACATAGAAAATTTCATGATCACAATAAAATCTACTTTTCAAAAAATACCACAAATTGCATTCAAGCCCTGTGCATTCTAGTGCCTTTAAAAGAATTACAGGTGACTTTTTTATTAAAGGAACTTATCCAAAAATACATGGAAATCAAATGTAATGTATTAAAATATAATCCCATTTAAAGTTTTTTATTAAAAATTCCAAGAAAATTAAATAATAATGTTCTAAAATGTTTTCTAATGTTCTAAAATATAATCATATAAATGGGTATGAAAACATTCCATTTATGTATTTTCTACCAGTAGACTTTCAATTACTTCACTAAAAGCCCTACTGGGAGGGCAGAGGTGGGGGGAGGGAATGGGAAAGGAGGTGGGATTTTTTATTTATTTTTGATAGAATAGACTTACTCCTTAGAGATCAGAGGTTGGCTTTATAGCTAATATAAAAACAATACTACCCTCTCATTACAGTATCATTAAGCTTTTTACCCTAAATATCTAGCTTCTGTGAATTATTTCAGAGAGAGCGAGCGAGAGAATGAGAATATAAATGGGGACTGGGTCTAAATTTGTGTGATCTAGGTGAAGGGTAACTTGCTTGAACCTTCTCCGTTTAGAAGAAACTGAGGGTCATAGACCCAGAACACCTCCCTGCCTTTTTTTTTTTTTTTTACGTTTAAGGGGGCTTTAGATTTCATAAATGTTACATCAAAAATATAGGGGATTCCCATATACCCCATCCCATCCCTCTCCCACAATTTCCCCCATTAACAACATCTTTCATTAGTGTAGTACATTTGTTACAATTGATGAACATATACTGAAGCATTGCTGCTAACCATGGTCTATAGTTTACATTATAGTTTACACTTTGCACTGCACAGTTTTATAGGTTTTGCCAAAATGTATAAGGGCTTGTATCCATCATTGCAATTTCATGCAGAACAATTCTAATCTCCCAAAAATGCCCCATGTTACACCTATTCTTCCTTCTCTCTCCCCTCAGAACCCCCAGAGACTACTGTCTTTATATCAATGTTACAAATTCTTCCATTACTAGAATAATAATGTCTATTTTAGCCCATAGTTACATCCACCTTATATTTGTTTGTTCCTTAATCTTGAGGACTTTGGGATGGCATTGCCCACTCTATTTCTGATTGTGAGGGGCTTAGATCCCATGGGGCAGATGGATGGAACTGTCTTGCTTGCAGTTGTAGATACTCTCTGCTTCTTGGGTTGGACATTGTCCGTCATCATCCTTTTGTTAGTTTTCCTGGGTGAGTCTGATGAACTGGAGAGTAGGTTTTGGCAGCAACTCTGTTGAGATTGTTCACCTGGCAAAGGAACATCCCGAAGATTTAAGTCTCTGAGGCATATATTCAATGGGTATAGTGCCAATTATAGGTTCAGATAAATGGAGCAGAAGAACCATGTCTAGGAAAAATACAAATGAGTCTAACTCTCATACATTGGGGAGATGGGTTATCATATATTCCAAGAAGTCTGCCTTTCTTGATTCAGGTATGGGATGGAATCCACAGATATCTCTACGTTTTATGTCCAGGTATAGGAATCCTAAAGAACTGGATGGTCAGAGTCTTGGCCACTTTAATTAAGAAGGAATACTGCAGTGAAGCAGAAAGATACCCCACTTCCAGTCCTAACCCACTTCCAGTCTTTTGTTGGTAAAGCAGGCATAACTGGGGTGAGCTGCTAGGAGAAAGCCTAGTTACCAAGTGCTCCCAACTTCCCTCTGTCCAAGGAGTGAACTTTTTAAACCTAGTGCAAAGAGCTGTGGTATAGGTGAAAGCAGTTTCACTGAATAATCTAAAATTTTATCCCACTTCTGGAAACAGTGCAGTTTCTATTGAATAATAAAACTCCTTGATTGAGCCCTGAAAATGTGAGCATCCCAGAATGGCAAAACAAAAACAAAACTAAAAAGCAAAGGATTAATTGATTTAGATGAGAACCAAATCTGCTGGTTGAGTGTTCACGTTATAAACTGTTTTGCCTTAAGCAATATTTCCTTGACTTGATTTGCATTTCCAGCTCTTCAGTTTCTTCTCCTTAGGGATCTGGTGCACCCAGCCAGTGAGCAGTACAAAGAAAAGATTTTCATCATCCTTATTTTCATCGTTATACGAATGATTACTCTTTGCCTAGAAATAGTCAAGGCAAGCTGAAAAGTTGTAAAATAAAATAAGTTAATCCTGTTTTCTTCTTTTATTTATTTAACATAAATGCTGATACTTGGCCCAAGGTAGTGAGGCTGTGAGGGTAGGGATAGCAATTTATTTCAGAAATAATACATAAAAGGTATTCTCCTAGAATGTGTTTCACTATTAATGTCAAAATATTCCTCATCTTATTAAGATCACATTAAAATGAAGAATTCTCAAAAACTGCATCAAGATGAGGAAGACTTACATTCTAATTCTGATCATATACTAATGCTTTTATTCAGAGTTGATGTATTAGCATTCACTCTTTTTCCTTGAATATTAACTTTCATGATTGCTTTTTAAAAATTAGTATATCAATATTAAGATGTTTAAATTATTCCAGAGCCAACCAACAGATTTTAGTAAGCATTTGGCTGTTTCATGATAGGAATCTAAATCAGCTTCAGCAATGAACTCAGTAAGTGTTAAAAGATTCTGGTTTGATTGGGGCCTACCTTCGGTGATCCTGTTTTGTTCCAGACATACTCAAGATTATATAATGTTCTCTTTTTATTCTTTTTTGGAAACACCAAAAAATATACATAAATGGTAGCATGAGTCTTGATGTTTTTTGAAAGTTCCTCTTATCCTAAAGGGTTTGTTAGCCAGTGATACCTCTGAACAAGTTCCCATTTGTTGGGATTTTAGAAAAATGTTGATAGCGTGGGCAGATCTAGCTCCAGTTACATAAAATAGCAAGAAGCCCACTGTCAAAATAAGATCATTTTTTTTTTTTAATTGGAAACTACTATCATGCTCTGTATAACTATATTGCGTTTGTTATAATCTAATTGAAAGGAATTTACCCCCAAAGGGATGTTTCTATTTCTTTATTTTCAATGTAATTTTTAAGGATCTATATTATTTTAATTAAAGAGATAGTCTGAAAAAGATTTACTTTTAATACTTTCTTAAAGGAGTAACATGTCTCATTGTTCACGTTTTGAAGATACTAGGAAACCAACTCTTAAAACAGTAAATAAAGGGAAAGAATCAAGCAATTATTGTTTCTCTCTTTTACAGATTGTAACACAGGGTAACTATATAGTTGATGTGAGAATGTTTCTCTCTATAGAAGAATTACAGCCTTAAAAAATGAAAAGGAATAATAGAATTGGTGCACCATAGTTTGTAACCACTAATGAAATAATAGATGCAGGCAATGATCATCAGGGGCCGCTAAGACTCTAGGTGAGACTGATACAGATTATAATGGACGGAGCAGGCTGACAACACCCGAACCTAATGATCAATCTTAACATCACAAAAAATGGAACACTTATATATCAGTGCCTCCTGATATGATGCAGTAGGAAGTACAAATACCATCTATAACGTTTTTTTGCCAAAATCTCAAACCTAGATTGTATTAAACCTTTCTAATTACCAGCTGATAGGAAGTATAAGAACCAGAGTAAAAAGTTATCTGACACTGTGGAAATGCAATAAGCAAAGTCCAGAATGAGGGAAATTTGGGGGGAAAAATATGACCCAGTTTCGTCAATGAATAAATGGCAAGGAAACTTGAGTCATTTCAGACAAATGCAATTGATGAATCCTACATGTATCTTTTTTATAGTAAATTTTATTTTTAAAGAAGTTTTAAATTTACAGAAAAATTACACTGAAAATATAGGGAATTCCCATATAACTCCCCTTACACATAGTTTCCTCTATTATTAACATCTTAACATTAGAGTGGTGGATTTGTTACACTTGATGTATCAATATCAAAGCATTGCTACTGATCAAAGTCTATAGTTTACATTATGGTTTACACTTTGTGCTGTACAGTTTTATAGACTCTGACAAATGTATTGTATAATGTATCTGTCATTGCAGTACCAAACAAAACAATTTTGCTGCCTGGAAAATGGCCTGTGTTCTGCTTATTCATCCTCCACCCTCTCCTCCGAACCCCTAGCAACCACTGTCTTTATATCAATGTTACAAGTTCTTCCATTAATACAAAATATAACCGCAAGAACAATAAATCTACTTTGGTCCATCGTAACACTACCCCCTTATTTTTGTTCATTCCCAATCTTGAGGGATTTGGGATGATGTCTGCTCTGACTGCTTCAGGCTGAGAAGGAACTAAGATATTATGGGGAAGATGGAAGGAATTGTTTTGCTTGCAGTTGGAGATAATCCTTGTTTTATGGGAAGGGGCTTGTCCATCGTCATTTTGTTGGTTGTCCAGGGCAAGCCCGAAGAACTAGAGAGTAGGAGTTGGCTGCAACTCTGCTGGGATTCAGGGCTCAACCAGCCTAGGAATAATCTGAAGATTTAAGTCTCTGAGAGATATATTTAATGGGTATATTGAGAATTATAGGTCTATAAACAGGAGTAGAAGAACTATGCATAGGGGAATATAAATTAGTATAACTATTTTATATTGGGGAAATAGATTATCATATAGTTTCAAATAGGGCCTGCCAAAGCCCTATGGGCGATTTCATGAGGCTCTGTGCCTTGCCTCTGGTGTTCAGACATCTTGAACACCCCTGTTTGAGAATTTGTTTACTGTGGCAGTTGGTGAAATCTGCCTGAGACTTGCATAAGCATAACCTCTGGAATGACCTCCCAACTCACTTTGAAATCTCTTAGCCATAAAAACTCCTTTTTATTTAATGTTTCTACCTTTTAGTCAAGGCCTTTTTCCAAATGCATCATGGATTAGCACTTGGTAATAATCCCTCAGTGCCAGCGAGGCTCATCCCTGGGAATCATGTCCCACATCGGGGTGAAGGTAGTGTTTATTTGCTGAATTTGGCTTAAAGAAAGCCCACATTTGAAGAACAAGAAAGTTCTCAGGAGGTAAATCTTAGGCATTGTGATGGTTAGGCTAATGTGTCAACTCAGCCAGGTAATGGTGCCCAGTTGTTTAGTCAAGCAAGCACTGGGCTAACTGTAATACAAGGACATTTCATTGACTTTAATCATCAGTGAGATGATTTCATAGGTAGCTGATTACATCTACAATCAACCAAGGAGATTGCTGTCAGCAATGAGTGATGTCTGATTCAATCAGTTGAAGGCCTTAAAAGGGGAAGTGATTTCAGCATTCAGAAAAAGGAAATTTCCAGCTCTACTTTGGACAGCCAACGTCTCCTGGGAACTCACCAAAGACCTTCACTGGAGCCACTGGTTTGCAGCCTGCCCTGTGTAATTTGTGCATCCACACAGTCGTGTGAGAGAATTTTATAAAATCTCATACTATTTACAGATATCTCCTGTCTTTCCCTACAGAACTCTGACTAATACAGGCATTAATTATAATTAGGCAAAGTTATAAAATTTTTACAGGAATAAGGTTCATAAGTACAAGCATTAAGATCAAGGGCTTGGCATTTTGGCCTGTTTACTTTTATTAGGCATGGCTTATATATTCCAGAGTTTTGGCCATGTTTGAGAAAGTAGCAGGACTTCCTCAGGATTGAAGTTTAATATTTTGTTAGTTAATGTGTGGGCCTCTATCAAGAAAACATACCTATGACAACACAAATGCATTCATATCCCAAAGAAGTATGCTTTAGGTGCATTCCCCGCCCCCCCATATAATACCCCACTATCAATGCCCTGTACTAGTGCTGTACCTTTGTCATAGATCCTGAAAGAACATTCTTAACCACTCGCCTCAGCCACCCGAGTTCCCTGAATTATGCAGCCACCCGTTTTATCCTCTAGCTTCTCTTCTAGGATCATGGATGCCCCAAAACTTCCCCTTTCAACCATATTCACACTCACACTTAAGCGCTATTATACTCATATCGCTACACCACCATTACCTCCAACCGTTTCCAAACAATTACAATCAACCTAATTATAAATTCTGTACAATTTAAGCATTGGCTCACCAATCTGCTCCCCTTCTCTCTCCTGGCAACCTATCTTCCAGACTCTTCCTCCATGAGTCTACTCACTATCCTTGATTCATATCTGTGAGATGATACAGTATTTGTCCTTTTGTGTCTGGCTTATTTCACTCAACATAAGGTCCTCGAGGTTTATCCATGTTGTATGTGTCAGTACTTAATTCCGTCTTACAGCTGAATAATATTCCATCATATGTATATACCATATTTTGTTTATCCGTTCATCTGTTGATGGACACCTGTGTTGCTTCCATCTTCTGGCAATTGTGAATAATGCTACTATGAACATTGGTGTGCATATCTCTGCTCATGTCACTGCTTTCAATTCTTCTGGGTATATACCTAGTGGTGGGATTGTCAGATTATAAGGCAATTTTATACTTAGCTTCCTGAGGAACTGCCAAATTGTTCTCTGCAGTGGCTGCAGCATTGTACATTCCCACCATCAGTGAATGAGTGTTCTTATTTCTCTACATCCTCTCCAACACTTGTAGTTTTCTGTTGTTGTTTTTTTACAGTGGCCATTCTGGTAGGTATGAAGTGATTTTTTTGTACCTAAGTCAGCTGCCCATGTTTGCCACTCGGTCACCCTGTGGCCTATCTCTCTGCAGGTACCCAGATGAGGAAAGGGAGGGGAAAAAACAAACACCAGCTACGCTCTTCCTCTCTGGCAGCCTGTGCCCACAAATCAGCCAATCAATCATCCCACAGCCACCTCTCCACAGGTTCCTAGATGAAAAAAGGGAGAAAGAAAGGGAGAGAGGTGGGAAAAACAGGCTTCTCTCTCAGGCCTGTGGCATCCAACTAGGTTCCCTGTCGCCGGCCTGATTGCCTCACGGCTCTCCTCTCCCCCAGTGCCCAGTTGGACCCTTCAGCCCAACCACCCTCTCTGGTTGGCCCCGTGGCTTCCCCTATGCCTGGCAAGCCAGCCTGCCTTCCCACAGCTTTTGGAAGAGGAATGCAGCCTGCCTTTCCCTGTTCCACTATCTGGATCTCTCTCTTGCTTGTAACTTCATTCAAATAAACCAGCTGCAAAACAAACCATTTATAAGATACTTGTTGACATTTTCAACATTGGCTAGTATAGGATGATATTAAAGAATAATTGTTATATTTTTCAGATGCCGTAAGCTTTTAAGTGTCCTTATCTTTTAGATAGTTATAGTAATGTATTTATATATGAAATTACACAGCATGTTGAATTTATTTTAAGATAATCCAGCCAGGTGTAGGAGGGATATATAAAAAAAAAAAAAAAAAAAAAGACCTTGTGTTGATAATTGTAGATGCTGGGAAAATAAGTGATTGGTATATGGCCATTCATTATACTGTCCTGTGTACTTTTGTATATGTCTGAATATTTCCATAATAAAAAAATAGTAGTAAATTTAGGAACATCAGATAAATAAATATAGAAAACATTAGATACTTAAATTACTATATGTGATGATTAGGCGTATGTGTCAGCTTGGCCAGGTAATGGAGCCCAGTTGTATGGTCAAGAAAGCACTGGCCTAATTGTTACTGGGAGGACATTTCATGGACTTAATCAAATTAGTAAGTTGATTACATCTACAATCAACTGAGGAGATTGCCTTCAACAATGAGAGATGTCTCATCCAATCAGTTGATTGCTTTGAAAGGAGAAGTGACGATTTCATCAGTCAGAAGAGAGAGCCATCTCTTCCTCAGCCAGCCAGCTTCTTGTAGAAAATTTATTGAAACCTTCATCAAAGTTCCGAGCTTGCAGCCTGCCCTATGGAATTTGGACTTGTGTAGCCTGACCATCGTGTGAGACAATTTTATAAAATCTCATAATATTTACAGCTATTTCCTGTAAGTTCTGTTTCTCTAGAGAATTCTGGCTAATACAGCTTGGTACCACTGGAGTGGTTCTTGAGAAACAGAATCTTCAAAATGGGATTTCTGAATTAGTTCTGGGGTTTTGCAATTGGCTCTCTATTCTGATTAGATTCAGGCACTAATGACTCTGTTTCCAATAATCACAATGCCACCAATAGTCCACAGCATGAGTTGGTAAATGAGATACACAAAATGTCACCACTGTATATGGCTACTCACATGCTTATAAGAGGCAAGGCTCTGGGTGAGAGTGTTTTTGCCACCTTAACAGAGTTTTGTGGACTTAAAAGGTCTAATGATGTTGGTTGGTTGTTCCTACCTATACTGGATACAGTTATAAAAGAAAGAGATCAACTGAAGCCTTCAAATTTGCAGCGTAAGCACTGCATGAAGGATGTGAGAGACTCTGTGTGTATCCTGAAAGAAAATCTTGTTTCATCTAGCCACAGACTTGATATCTCTGAAAACCAGACCCAGAATTTCATTGTGCAAGTAGCAGAGTTATAATGGAGGCTAAAATCTCAACCTTGCTGCGAATCCACTATTTAAGTGCGGGTATTTATTGGAAAGGAATGGGATCCTAAAAATTGGAATGGGGGCATTTTGGTTGATAATGATCACAGTGGGGACATCCAAACCCTAAACTCTGCTGCACCTTTGCCAGATAACCCTGTAATGGTCTGCCTTGAGGAAACCATTTCTCAACCTCCAGTATGTCCCAAAGAGTGTGCCATCCAACCTCCACCTGAAGAGTTTAATTCTTTTTCACCAGATGAAACTGCAAAGGAATGCCCTGAGGTAATTGGCTTGCAAGAAACTTCTAATCCTTCTCATTACCAATCCACACCACCGCTCTTTTCATCCAGACCTATAACTAGACTTAAGTCCCAAAAGGCCCCAAAAGGTGAGGTACAAATGTGACTCATGAGGAAGTACACTATACATTTAAAGAACTTCATAACTTCTCCAATTTATATCCATAGAAATTGGGGGAAGATTTGTGGGAATAGATATTAAGGATATAGGATTATGGTGGAAGGAATATAAATTTGGATCAGGCTGAATTTATTGATATGGGTCCAATAAGCAGAGATTCTGGATTCAGTGTCATAGCTCAAGGGGTTAGAAAGGGCTCTAACAGTTTGTTTGGGTGGCTGGCTGAAACATGGACCAAAAGATGGCCATTATCTGAGATTGAAATTCCAGAACTGCCCTGGTGTCATGTAGCTGAGGGGATCCAAAGGCTTAGCAAGATTGGAATGTTAGATTGGATTTACCATGTAAAACCTGCTCACCCACCTCAGGAATGTCCAGAGGACACTCCTTTCACCAGAACTATGAGGAATAAATTTATGAGACTAACTCCATCTTTCCTGAAGAGCTCAGTGGTTGCTCTTCTCTGTAGGTCAGATATTACCTTGGGAACTGCTCTCACTGAACTGGGATCCTTAAACACTATGGGATGATTGGATCCTGGGTTGGCAAAAGCCAAGTGACAGCACTTAATCACGAAAGACAAAGCAGGAGAGGCTACCACAATGAACAGCAGAGTCAAAGCAGTAATCAAAATATTCTGAGTCACAGATATCTATGGCACTGGCTAAAATGTCTTGAGGTAGCTAGAAGTAAAATGGATGGGCAGTCTGCTAAATTCCTGCTTAATCTATATAAGAAGAGTTCTAGGTCAAGTGAACAAAAGTCTAACTTAAATTACAAAAACAGAGAGTCATGGCCCCTTAATCAATTCCCAGACTTGGGACAGTTAAGAGAATCAGCCCCTTGAATGAGGGGAAGGCCGGTCCCCTTGGGGAAAGACACTGTTACACTGCCAAAAATTTATGCTGTTAATCTTCCAGCCTTCCCCAAAGAGACCTACAGCCTTTTACCAGGGTAACTGTGTATTGGGGAAAAGGAAATGATCAGACATTTCAGAAATTATTAGACACTGGATTAGAAGTGACATTAATTCCAGGAGACCCAAATTGTCACTGAGGTCTACCAGTCAGAGTAGCGGCTTATGGAGGTCAGGTGATTGATGGAGTTTTAGCTCAGGTCCATCTCACACTGGGTCCAGTGGGAATCTGGACCCATTCTCTGGTTATTTCCCCAGTTCTGGAAAGCATAATTGGAATAGACACTCAGTAACTGGCAGAATTCCCACATTGAATCCCTGACTTATGGAGTGAGGGCTATTATGGTAGGAAATGTCCCTACCTAGCAAAATAGTAAATCAAAAGCAATAACAGATTCCTGGAGGGATTGCGGAAATTAGTACCCCCATCAAGGACTTGAAGGATGCATGCGTGGTGATTCCCACCACATCTCCATTCAACTCCTATTTGGCCTGTGCAGAAAACAGACAGAACTTGGAGGGTGACAGTGGATTATCGTAAACTTAACCAAGTGATGACTCCAGTTACAGCTGCTGTATCATTGCTTGAGCAAATCAACACATCCCTTGGTACCTTGATACCTGGTATGCAGCTATTGATCTTGCAAATGCTTTTTTTCTCAATTGCCATTAGTAAGGACCACCAGAAACAGTGTGCTTTCAGCTAGCAATGCCAGCAGTATACCTTCATTGTCCTATCTCAGGGGTATATCCACTCTCCAGCCCTGTGTCATAATATTGTCCATGGGACATTGATCGTCTCCTCCTCCCATAAAGCATCACACTGATCCATTATATAGATGATACCATCTTGGTGAGCAAGAAACAGTAACTATTCTAGACTTATTGGTAAGGCATTTGCTTGACAAAGGATGGGAGATAAATCCAACAAAAACACAGGGAACTTGCACCTCAGTGAAATTTCTTGGTGTCTAGTGGTGTGGGGCATGTTGAGATATCCCTTCTAAAGTGAAGGTTAAGCTGTTGGATCTGGCCCCTGCAACTACCAACAAAGAGGCACAACACCTAGTTAGCCTCTTTGGATTTTGAAGACAACATATCCCTCATTTGGGTGTGCTACTCGAGCCCATTTACTATCTCACTAGAAAACTGCTAGTTTTGAGTGGAGACTGGAACAAGAGGAGGCTCTGCAACAGGTCCAGGCAGCTGTGCAAGGTTCTCTGCCACTTGGGCCATCTGATCCAGCAGATCAATTGGTGCTGGAAGTGTCAATGGCAAACAGATGCCATCTGAAGCCTTTGGCAGGCCCTGATAAGAGACCACAATGCAGATTTAGGATTTTGGAGCAAAGACTTGCCATCCTCTGCAGATAGCTGACTCTCCCCTGACTATCAAGGGGATAGTCAACTACACAGTGGAGGTAAAGAAGAGTTTGCCTAGAATACCAGAGATCCCCTAGGACATCTCTTAGTACTACCATGCCCTGTGATTAAAGTCAATGGAAAACTGCAACAACCCAATCCAGGCAGGATTGCCAATGACCCAGAAATTTCAGGCCTGAAGGTTTGGGTCACCCCACCTGACAAAAAAACACGACCAGCTGAGGTACTTGCTGAGGGTAAAGGGAACATGGAACGGGTAGTGGAAGAAGGTAGTGATAAATATGGGGGGACCGGATTTAACTCAAATGGTTGAGCACCTGCTTCCCATGTATGAGGTCCTGGGTTCAATCCCCAGTACCTCCTAAAAAAAAAAAAAAAAGGAACTATGGCCATGTGACCAGTTAGAGAAATGAGGACTCTAATGGTTATATTTCTTCCTTGTTTTGTGTATGTTTATATATGTGCAGGAAGAAAATATCTTTGTTTTCTTTCCTACCTTATCCTCTTATCATATCACATACTTATTAGTTTCATGTTGTAATTTTTAAGTTATAGGATATCAAATATAAGAGTGAATATTACCAAAGAACTTGTAACTTATTCTGGAGACATTTTGTACATTTCTGGTTGTCCACAGGACAGTTGAATGTTGTTGGGTAGAAAATATGTCTGCTATTGTTTTATTAGAGATTAAGTATGGTTTAAGGTGATATTTATGGCTTCTAAGTTTCCAAGGGGTGGACTGTGATGGTTAGCCTCCTAAGCCAACTTGGCCAGGTAATGGTGCCCAGTTGTTTGGTCAAGAAAGCACTGGCCTAATTGTTACTATGAGGACATTTTGTGAACTTAAATCATTAGTAAGTTGATTGCATCTATGTCTGATTACATTTACAATCAACTGAGGAGATTACCTTCAGCAATGGGAGAAGTCTCATCCACAGTTGAAAGCCTTACAAGGAGCAATAATGATTTCAGCAAGAGAGAATTTCCATCTCTACATCAGCCAGCCAGCTTTTTGTGGAGAATTCATCAAAAACCTTCATCAGGGTTCCCAGCTTGCAGCCTATCCTACTGAATTTGGATTCATGCAGCCCCATATTCACATGACACATTTTATAAAATCTCATAATATTTATAGATATCTCCTGTCGGTTCTGTTTCCCTAGAGAACCATGACTAATACACCATAAAAAAGAACACAATGTAATACAGATATTTTAAAAATTCTACAAAAAAATAGAAGATTAATTCAGAATATATAAAAGTGGCTTCCCAAAAAAAATGCAAGATTGACTTAACATTTGAATATCAATATAATTAATCACATTAACAAATTAAAGGGGGAAAGTCAAATAATCATTTCAATGGATGCAGTAAAGCTTAGTAAATAAAACTCAGCATCCATTCATAATTTTTAAAATCTTAGCACACTAAGAATAGAAGTGGACTTCTGTAATCCCATAAAGGATAACTCCAAATAACCTAAAACAAACTTTCATTTTTCTTGGTGAAACACTGAAGGCATTCTCTTTGAGACTGGGAATAAGATAAGGATGCTTGCTGTCATCACTTTTATTCATTATAGAAAAATCAATTATATATCCAGATCCCACCATAGTAAATTAGAAAGCAGTTAGAAAAAAATACCATTTGCAATAGCATCACAAACTATCAAGTACCTTTAAATAACTCTTAACAAAAATTGTTGCAATTCTTCTGAGCAGAAAATATAAAACATTTTGAGAGAAAATAAAAGAAGTCCTAAATAAATGGAAAACTATATCATATTCATGGATTGAAAGACAATATTTTAAAGATGTCAAATCTCTTCAAATTAATTATCTAAACTCAGTGTACTTCCAGTCAAAAATTTTAACAGGTTACTTTATGGAATTAAAGCTGACTCTAAAATTTATATGGAAAAGCCAAGGGCCACAAAAAGCCAAAACTTTCTTGAAGAACAAGGTAAAAGATCTTGTTCCGCAGGATATCAGTACTTATTTTAAAGTCACAGTAATTAAGACAGTGTGGTTTTGGTACAAAAACAGACACGAGATAAGTGGACCAGAACATAGATTCCGGAAACTGACCCATGCACATGTAGATGTTTGTTTGGTGACAAAGGATGTACACCAGAATTAGTAGAGAAAGGACTGTCTTTTCAATAAATTGTGCCAGGACAGTTGGCTATCCACACGGAAAAATCATAAAACTTGATCTTCACCCCACATCATACACAAAAATCAATCCCAGATGGAAAAGCAAGACAATTAAACTTTCAGAAGAGAAAATGGGAGAATATTTTCATGACCTTAAGACAGTAGGATACTTTGTAAATAGAGTACAGAAAGTATTGATCTTAAAGAAAAAAATTGATAAATTTGACAAACATTAAAATTAAAAATTTCCATTCCTCGTAATTAACAGCCCTGAAATATATATATGAATGTGGTTAAAAGAGGAAATTTTGTGTTGTATATATGTCTAGAATAAATTTTTTAAAAATCCATAGCACTGTACAACACAGTAAACCCTAAGGTGAACCATGGACTGTAGTTAATAGTACAGTTATAAATATGTTCTTTTAACAATTGCAACAAGTGTACCACACTAATACAAGATGTTAATAGGGTGGTGTATGAGAACTCTTTTTTTTATACACAATTTTTCTGTAAACCTACAACTTCTGAAATACAAAAAAAAAAGAAAATTAAAAAATCTCTTTTCAGAATTAAGCAAATTGAGCTGACTTGGAGAGCTAGAGTCTGGAAGATAGGTTTACAGGAAATGGGAAGGGAGAAGAAGATTGTGAGGCAACACCCATATGGGCGAAATCTATGATAAGGTGGAAGTGAGTAGTTGTGCAGTGAAGAGATATGACAGGGGTATAGGGATACTATTGAGTTGGGCAGTGCAAGCCTGACGGGGGTAGGGTGGGGAGGATGGGTTGGATGGTCCAAGGAACTGGGGGGAGGGTTGGGGGAGGGAGTAGGTGAACACTGGGATTTGGTGGGTATGTGGGTGAAACTACAATGTTGAGAAAACTCTTTTGGCAATATGACAAAAAAGGGTTACTGGTTTAGGATGTTGAATGGGGGAGGGGCATTTGGGACAGGGCTCACCTGGGACAGTCTTCTAGAGAATGTGCAAGTGTTCATTTTGTCATAGTATGCAGTATCAGTGGGGGGGGAGACCCACATAATGAGGGGGAAGGAGTTGGACTCCCATGCTGGGGATGCCCGATATGTTCTCAGAGGGGAGGGTGTCTCTTTAGAGCATGGGCAGTTCCTAATAAGGGAGGACAGACTAATGTGTCCAGCCCTCAGTGTTGTTGCAAGTATCTATGAATCTTGTTCAAGGAGTGAAGCCTGGTGGGTCACCAGGGGTCCCGAGAGGAGGGGGAGGGAGGAATAGAATAGATTGAAGAGGGGGTATTTAGGGGGCAATGGAAGTGTTCTGCATGATCTTGCAATGATGGATACTGCTCATGTTAAATTGCATCAAAAAATTATAAAAGTGTATGTTCTAAAATGTAAGCCATAATGTAAACCATTGACCGTGGTTGGTAGCTATGTTTCAATATTTGTAAATCAGTTGTAACAAATGTACCATCCACATGTAAAAAGATTATTAATAGGGAAGGGGGAAAAGGGCGGGGGGGAAATTGGGTATATGGGAGTCCCCTATATTCTGTATGTAACTTTACTGTGACCTAAAACTTCTTTGAAGACAATATAAAAATAAGTAAGACACTGGGGAAGAAATGGAAGAAAATGCCACTGTAAATACAAAACAACTGATATCACAGTGATGAAAGGCAAAGCATCAAAAAAATAATTTTTTAAATTATTTTTTTATTTTTTTAAATATTTTTCATATTTTAATACCCCAATTTTTAAAATTTATTTTAGTTTTAGTTTCTCTAAATTATTATGTATTTTATTTCTTATATTTAAACCTATCATTATTATTTCATTTTCCTATTAATTGAATTTGGCAATATTCTTGGCTTCATTTTTGAAGAAGCTTTGGATCACAGAAGGGTTACAACTATGGCAGGGGAGGATATAATGGGGTGGGGTGTCATTGATGGGGATACATGGGAGGAAGTTCACCTGGGCATACATATAAGGTATTTAAATATGTTCAAATGTTCATGGGGCATTGCCACAGTGGATAGAGATTCACACAACAAACAAAAGATTATTGAATTCCCATCCTGGGTAGCTCTGCCACATTCTATAATGGAACAGCAACAATCCCCCAAGTACAGGGGCAATGATTAATGAAGAAAGATGGTCCATTGATGGGCCCTTGATATTGAAGACTATGCTTATGAGCCTTTTGCTCTTGAATTTGCAACTTAGCCTAGTGTTGTAGCGTGCCTAAGAGTTACCTTCTGAGATCCTCCTTGTTGCTCAACTATGGCCTCTCTCTAAGTCAAACTCAGCATATAAATGCATTACCTTCCCCGCAATGAGGGACATGACTCCCGGGGATGAGCCTTCCTGATACTGAGCAATTACTACCAAGCACTGGCTGGTGATACAAGTGGAAAAAGACCTTGAATAAAAGGGGGAAAAGGTAAAGGTAAATGAGTGTATATGGCTAAGAGACTTCAAAGTGAGTCGGAAGGTCATCAGAGAGGTAATACTTATGCATGTCTCAGCAGGATCTCATAGACGGCCAAGGTAGATACAAATAGTGGGGTTCCTAAGGGCACCCGAGACACCCAGGTCCTACGGTCATGGCAGATAGCTCCAGAGTTTGGTGCCTTGCCAGTGGGCCCTACTTTGGAGCTTGTGCTTCCAAGTGTGACAGAGTTAGACTCAGATTGACTTCTCTACACATGCCTCTTCTGTCCCTTTTATTTGAACCTATAGTTGGTGCTGGAGTTGGTAGGTATATGCCCAAGAGACTTTAATCTCTGGGTTATCCATGTGCCAGCTGGGTCCTGAGCCTCAGCAGAGTTGCTACACCTACTCTCCAGTTCATTGTACACATCCAGGACAACTAACAAGGAGGTGAGGATGGACAGCTACCACACCAAGGAACCGAGAGAGTCTATAACTGCAAGCAAGAGAGTCCCATCCATCAGCCATATGAGATCAAAGCCCCCTCTCAATTAGAGGTGGAGTGGGCATCACCATCCCAGAATCCTTAGGATTAGGGAATAAAATATGGACTAGCATAGACTTACTGATATTCTACTATAGACTTATTGTGATTCTAGCAATGGAAGAAATTATATCATTGATGTGGAGACAGTGGCCACTGGAGGTGCTGTAGTCAGGAAGATGGAAAAAAAGGTGCAATATGGGGGCATTTTCAGGACTTGGAATTGACCTTAGTGATATTGCAATGACAGATAATTATATATATCTTGCCAAAACCTACAGAATTGAGTGGGAGAGAGTGTAAACTACAACGTAAACTATAATTCATGCTTAGTGGCAATGCCCCAGGATGCATTTATCAATCGCAATGAATGTGCCACACCAATGAAGGACGTTGTTTATGTGGGAGGGTGTGGGAGGTGTGGGGAGCAGGGCATATGGGAACCCCTATATTTTTTTGTGTAACATTTATGTACTCAAAGTATCTTTTAAAAAATAAAAAAATTAAAATTAAATTTTTAAAAACTCTGTTCATCATAAAAACACCATTAAGAAATGAAAAGATACTATGCTAGCCAAGCACTTTCTTGTCTGTGGCCTGTAAACCTCAAATCTGTCTACTCTATGGAATAGAAAATATTTGGAACACCTGAAAACATGAAAGGGCTTATACCCAAAAGTTTAAAGAAGTTCTAAAAGTCAGTAAGAAGAAGACAGCAATGCAACAGAAAATTGAGCAAAAGACTTGACAGCAGTTCACAAACAAGAAAATCTACATGGCCAATAAACATGAAAATGTGCTTTAGCTTATTAATAATCATTAGTAATCAGGAAAATGCTAATTAAAATGTCAGTGCAAAACTAATAGAGACCATCAGAGTGGTTGCAATTTGTCCAGTGATGTTAATGGTTGGTGAGACTGTGGAGCAGTGGGAACTCTCAGAACTGCTGCTGGGAATATAAATTAGTTGAGCCAGTTTTGAAAATTGTTGGGTATTATTAAGATAGTTGAAGATGAGCATTCCATATGATTCAGCCATTTCCATGCTTCCGTATATACCATACAGAATGTTCTTAGTGGCATTCACAATAGCCCTAAATTAGAAACAACCAGAATATCTATCAACAGTGCAAAATGATAAATTGTATATCATATGATGGAATTATGCTCACCAATGAAAATAAACAACTTATAGCTATTCCAACAATATAAATGAATCTTAAAAACATAATGTTGAGAGTGAAAAGGCCTGACACAAAAAATACATATTCTGTGATCCCATCTATACAATAAATTTTAAACAGGGTAAACTAGAATATAGTATTTATGGGTACATAATTAGGTGGTAAAACCAAAGAAGCAAAGATATGAGGATCATAAATATCAGAACAGTAGTTACCTTTGGAAAGTGGTGTCAGAAGATTTCTAGAACTCTGGAAAAGTTGTTTCTGAAGAGTCATGTATGGGGGGCGGATAAATAAATAAACAAAAACTTTTTTTAAAGTCATGTATAACCTCTGACTTAAGGATACAAGGCCCAAATCATAGCTGATACATTGTTTTGTTTTGTTTTTGTTTTTTAAAATTAATAAAGCATCTCCATCATTATAGTCTAATTTTGTCATTGGAGTGGATAAATAAAACATTAACTTTGACTCACACATTAGAACTTTGCAGTATTTAAAGCATACCTTATAAATCCTAGAAGTTGATTGCATATTCTCAATTTATAACACTCTTTACCTATCAGTCTACTCATAATTACAATTGCTTTTTCCAAGGATTCAATGAATCAGGTTGAAATGGGATGTTTAGGAATATCTTTGCTACTTGAATGTTGCTCTTTTTTTTAAGTGTATTGCTCTTCAGAAATTTTTTTTAGATTTAAATTGTCATAAAAGTTTTACCTCCACTGATGAACTAGAACCTGTTTCTCTTATAGACCATTAGAATTAGGTGATTGATTGTGTGTATGTATATTTTTCTTCAGCTATGAGTGCCAGTTAGCTCAGAGTCCAATTTGTGACATAAATATAGTTGCAGTTACTGTATGTACTCATTTAATTTTTCTCCTAGTTTTGCATTTTACTCTGATTTTCTCTGGTTGCAATAGTTTTCCTTATTTTATTATTAAGTATCTTGAGCAAGTTAATTCAGATCCTTTTTGCATTAAAGAAAAGAACACATAATGAATACACAAACAAACGAATGAATGAATGTTGGATGACATTGCGTTGTGCTTCTGAGACTCTTAGTTCTTTATACTCCTTGTGGACGAAATAAAGTTCAAAAGTTTAAACCAGTTATGCAGACTGTTTTTCTCTCCTTTAAAAAGGCTCTTGCTTGTCAAGGGAAAGTAAATATTTATAGTTGGCTATGGTAAAATGTTGTGAGGGTGAAGAAAATGTTTTAATAGAACTGTATCCTAAATAGGAGATATGTAAATACAAAAATCCATTCATAAGGAAAAGGTAGGGAAAATGAAGTAATGGTAGACAGCAGTTACTTAGTCAAGTGCTAAGAAATTGCTTCTTAGCATCCCTTCAAAGGAAGTACATAATTTGTTTATGTTATACTTTGTTATAGGTATGCATTTGCTTTTCAAAAGATTTTTAAGCTGATTTCATTGGAGAAATGAAATATATGTTGTTCTTTTAATAGCTTTCAGGTAGTGGCACAGTAATTGTAAACAGCATGAAATAATGGAAATTGCCTGGGCCATGTTTGAATATGGGCAAATTATTTTATCCCTCTGAATCAGCCTCAGTTTTTATACTTTTTTTGTTTTTTGTTTGTGTGTTTTTTTAGGTGTAACCAAGGGTATAACAATATTTATCACACACGGTTATAGTGATTGTTAAATGAGACAGGAGATAGGAAGTGCCTGCCATTGAGTAACTAGTCAGTGTATGTTCATTTTCTTCTCTTTTCATTGCCCCATTTTTAAACAATGGAAAGGCAGCTTCCCTGAGCCAAAACAGTATTTTTTTATTTATTATCTACTTATTTTTCCTGTATTATATGAAATACTGTCCTTGAAGAGTAAGGTTATTCCCACATAATGGAAGAAAGTAATTTCCGACAGTTTTTATTTTGAAAGAGGAAATAAATTGTTTTGTTCACATACTTAGAAATAGAGGAGAAATGTGAATAGTTATTTGGATGAGGGAGAAGAAGTGAGGGACAGTAGGTGGGATAAAGAGCTAGTGGCATTGATACCTTAATGAAGCAAAACAACCAGCCCCCATCACATTAGTTGCTCTTTTTACGCACAGATGAAGGTAGAGGAGTAAACATGACAGTGGTGTGGGGCTAAACACCCGTGCAGAAAGCCTCTGCTTTTATTAGGTCCCAACTAAAATCAAACAGGAAAGACTTTAGACCTGTGAAGCTGCCAAAAATTTAGTGGTCTCTGGACTTTTGACAGCTGAACCGCCAGAATTATGTGGTATGCAAAACGGCTGGAAAGAATTGTTCTGCTGAGGAGCCTGTGACAGGTCTGCTAGATTTCAGTAATTCAAGAAGGTGCCAGAGATTGTTGATATCGTTTCTTTGGGAAGGGTTCTCTACTTCTCCGTGGTCCTCTTTAGGAGTGACTACTATTTACAAAGACCAATACAAGGAAATCCTAGAATTCCAGGGCTTGTAGGGACTCGAGAAAGGATCTGACTTCAGTTCTTTATTTTCAGTGAGAAACCCCAAGTTCAGAGGCCTTTAAGTAACTTCCCCAGAGGTGCACAATGAGTTAGTGTTAGAACGAGGACCAGGACCCTGTCTCTCAATTCCTGCACTAAATGCTCATAGCAGGAGAAACCATTCTATGAAAATTTAATATTGTGTTTCTTCCAATTTAATATTATTCGGCCCTGAAAGCCAATATCTTAAAGAAAGAAAGAGAAAAAAAGAAAATAAACAAGAAACCCTACCCTTCCTTCTGTAGTTTAGCAAGAATTTGTAACTCTGACCCAAACTCCAGGACAAGTTTACTTCAAGATACAAAACAAGGAAGAGCATTTGAGGTCTTCAAAAAACGTTAACCATAAGTAAACAGAACACCCTGCTGTACTTACTGTGTTTACAGCTCCCATTTCCCTGTGGAAGAGGAAGGTGAGAGGAGATTCAAGGGGAGGAAGAAGAAGGAATTTCCACAGTGTAGGTTCTTCATAAATATTTGCTGATAGCTTATTGATAAATGAAATGGGCTTCAACACTGTGTAACTCAAAAAGATTTCTAAGTATTTGATTGACTATATCTAAGAATAATCTCATTTTGACTACTCAAGTTGTCTTGATACCACCAAGTATATGGAATGAAGAGCAATAGGAAAATAGTTTGTCTAAACTACCTGTAAAGAAAATCTTCCTGTCACTAAGAACAATCTAAAAATTATCCAAACATTTTTGTGTGATAATGTGGATTATGTAAGTTTCTAGAATCAACATCTAAAATTTGAGGTGTTTCTCCTAATAGCTAATTCCTAAAAGTGTGTATATTGATAGACAGTATTTATATATTTGTATTCCCTGAATTCTAAGGCTGCCAGGTTCTCTTTGCTTCATTGTTCATTAATATCTTCACCAGTATAAGGGACCAGGAAACATTATCAGACCTTAATCCAAATCAGTTTCGCTGCTTGGAAGCCACTTTGATTGACTTTTTTGTGAGGACACAGCAAAGATGAGGTAGAAATTATTAATAAACATGAGGATGGGGTTTGGGCTTATGAAACTCTTTACTCAGATGAAAACTGATAACCATTAAGATCATAGTAAGAATTTATCATCTAGACTTTCGATCAACCTTATTAGGTAGTTAGAGATAGAGAGTGGCAGGGTGTGTGAAGTTTAAGAGAAAAATGTGAGTTCAGACTTAACTCTGAGACTTTGGCAAGTTAATTAACCTCTGTACATCTCCATTTCCTTATCTTTAAAATTGGAATAAATTGTATTATTGCGAGTGAGGTAGTGCCTACCTAACGTGGTGTGAGCTCTCAATAAATATCAGCTAATATTATTACTGATGAAAAATCACAATTCCTCTTTTTTGTATAATCAAATATTCTTATGAAATACCATTTCTGCTTTAAAGAGCTATACTCACCTCTTCTCCATTGTTTTAAAAGAGAAAATTGGTAGTTGTGCTTAACCATATACAAATTAAAGACTTGAACTAGACATTGTTCCTTCTTGATTAAATTGGATTCTGTTTGTGTTAATTCTAAGTTATTGTTTAAAAGTTTTTCTCCTAAATATGAAAAAGGAAAAAATAAATAAATAAATCTTAGGGAAATTTAAAGAATATTTATTTTGTGTATTATAAAAGGTAAACATGAAATTTAAAATTTTGTAATTGAATTTTCAGGTTTTTGCCTTATATCTGTGTCAAGAGTGTAAAACCTCAATTAACCAGGACCCAACTGGTCCAAACATTCATATTTTGCTCTCTCTATTTTGAGAGTACATTTCCTGTTAGAAATTCCTCCTGGAATTAAGCTGAAACCTGCTTTTTTGTGCTCATCCAACTGTAAGGCATGTCTTCTCTAGGTTCAACTCTTCCTGGTTCCTCACAGAGCATCTGCTCCAGACCCTGGTTCTCCAATGGAGTGGTCTTTGGTTGCCCTTGAGCTTTCAGAGTCACTGCCTGGAGTTGTTCCTGCTGTCAATGTAGGGTTAGGACCACTATTCCCCCTTGATATAAATGCTCCATTATTAGAGCTGAACTTCATAACCGGGTACCTTACTGACTCGCCGGCATTACTTGATGTAACTAGTTCTTATGAATCTTTTGCCTCTGTTGATTATTCAGTTTGTTATTATAGCAGCTCTTTGTATAATGGCCTTTTAATTTATTTGTGTTTTACCTTTTAACTCTGCCAGCTTTTCAATTGTTTATTTACAAAAATCTTGCCCCGAGGCATCTAGTAATAAATAAGGAGTAAAAGTACTGTGTTGCTTTCCATACAAGTGTTGTAATTGATAAGAAAACCTATAAATAAAAAAATTATGATGTCTTACTTCTAAACAAAAGGCAGAAAGAGCCCATGTGTTAGGCATCTGTGGTAGAAGCATAGAACACTTGCCTTTGAAAAAAGAAAACTTGGTTTAAATTTGGAGCTTGTGTCTTACTTGCTGTGTGACATTGGCTAAATCTTTTAGTCTCTCTAATCTTTAATTGCCATATCTGTGAGTGGAGAAAACTTTATGGGGTTGAAATCAGAAAACAATATACACAAGCAGTGTTTTATAAATTGGAAGTACCAAATAAATGGAGGTCATTAATATATAGGATATATCTCATCTCTGTTAAAGGACACATAAGGAAAAGTTTGTCTTTGTTTAAGCATTTAGAAACAAAGTTGTACTTTTCAAAGTTTATTTTAATTTTAACTCTGCCATAATAAACTTTGGGTTTTTCATCTTTATGTTTTAGACCCAAATGTAAATTTGCGATAGAAACTTGAGGGCTTGGTGAACAATAGCAAAGTAAAGGCAATTAGAAACTCCAAGAAAAGTGAAAAACTATACAAGATATACAACTGTACAAAACTGTCTAGTCATAATGCAACGAAAATGTAGCATAATTTTGAGCAATTATGAAAATTAATACAAAGAAATCCATTTGTTCTTTGGGATGACTAAGAGTTCATAAAATGGACCTGTAGGAAAATAAATGTAATTCTGGCACATTACTTGTTTCTACAATGAACAATATTTATAAATAAAAATATAATAAGCACAGATTGTTTGCCTTTAATATTTAGAAACAACCTATAGAGAACACATAGAAAGGTTAAGTTGATAATTTGAAAAAAACAAAAACAAAAAGATGGCTATCAGAAATTAAGTTGTAGAGGGGGGTTTGAGAGTTGGTGGGAAGGGGAAAGCACAATAACCTATTTTATGTTGTGGGGAGTTAAAAATTGATGGAACAACAAATAGAGATTGAAGTGTATTATTTAAGGCTCCAAAGGTAACCAGAAATAGAATAAAACTATAAAAATAGGAGGAGGGGGAAGGATGATAAAAGGTAATGTGAGTTAAGTGAATTCTCATTTCTTAATGAGAAGTCAATAGATGTTGTCTAAAGCTTACAAACCAAGAACTGTAAGCATAATTATATTATTTAGAGTAGTAAATATAAATTATAAGAGTTAAAAAGAGATATGGTTTAAAGTGGTGGCCTTTGGAAAGCACTTCTGAGGGGAGGAATAGGTGTGGAACCAGAACCTATCGTTTTCCATTATAAGCCATGATATACTATTGTCTTAACTTTTTTTTTTAAGATTTTATAATTTTATTTATTTCCCGCCTCCTCCCCCTGCCATTGCTTGCGCTCACTGTCTGCTCTTTGTGTCTGTTCGTTGTGTGCTCTCTGTGTCTGCTCATCTTCTTTTAGGAAGTACCAGGAACTGAACCCGGGACCTCCCACATGGGAGGGAAGCAACCAATCACTTGAGCCACCTCCGCTCCCTGCTTGTTGCGTCTCCTCACTGCATCTCCTCATTGCGTCTCCTCGTTACATCATTTTGTTGCATCAGCTTGCCGCACCAGCCCATCGTGTCAGCTCACTGTCTTGCTTGTCTTCTTTAGGAGACACCAGGAACCAAACCCAGGACTTCTCATGTGGTAGGTAGGCACCCAACTGTTTGAATCACATCTGCTTCCCTCTATTGTATTAACTTTTTAACCATTTACATGTATTACTTTGAAACAGGAAATTTAAAAATAAATTATTGATAGCAAAAAGCCGTATTATATTATATTATAGCATATTCAACCACCCCCACCACCCCCAATCTAGAACATAGGCAGTAATTCTTCAAGCTTAAAGTCATCATCTCACTTCTCTCCTTACCACTCTTTCCAAACTTTCTATGTCTTACTCATATTCGTGGGCAGCATGCAGTGATTTGATTTCCAGCTTAGGATCATCCTATATATTTTGAGGTATATGTTCATAAGGTGAAATAGTATATTTACTATTTAGAAAATACTAGAATTAGAATAAAATATTAGCTTAGAAAATGGCTTGCCTTAAAACCAGTATTTTATACCAGGGTTTCACTATTAAAATGATGTAGAATGTTTGGATAACAAGAGGAGACTATTGATTGGAAATTTTGTAGGAGCATTATTTTATTTATTCCCTATATTTCCCTATTAAATTCACATTAATTTTTTTTTTAATTAAAAACTTTTTTCTACTAAAGGATGTAGTGGTAGTGAACCTGATTAGCTTAGTCATGGTCATATTGTGATCAAATAATTCCTAAAATCTTCATTTTTAAGGATACTTCAATACAGGGAAGACAGCAAGAATACACATATTTGTCTTTAGATATGACCACGTTTGAAATTATTATTTTGGTATATTTCTCTACCCCTCCCCCTCAAAAATATATATAATCAGGAGTTAGAAAGATGGCTATCAAAACAGCTGGCAAATTTCTGGTTGAAGAAAACACATCTTTTTAAAGCAGTATATACTCATTCAGAAATAAATTCATTGCTAAGTTTCAAAGTGTCAGTAGATCAACTGACATAGCAAATAGTACCAATTAAGCAAACTTTATATACAGAGCACAGACTCTGACACCATGAGTGGGAACTGAAGACCAAAGAGTACTAACTTTGGAAGAGACTGGACAGAGCAGTTTTGACCATGAGCTGGAAGGGGGATGGTGGAGATGGGGCGATTCCTCACTCTCTAACCAGTATTTGATAGGGATCGTTTTGGTTACTTATTCCTTCAGTCTTCCATCCATCCCCCCAGTATTTATTTGAGTACCTACTATAATACTCTGTGGTAGATGTTATGGGGAAAATAAAGGACTAAACTTGACATTCTGTTACCCTGTGATATCCTGACCTCATTCAGGAGTTAGATTGTGTCTCAAAAGGACAGTTTTCCTTTCCTTGCCAATCATATATTCCATAAGCATCTAACTTCCTTGATGGCTTAAGCCTCAAATCACCCAAAAAAACTTTCAGTTTCAGCTGATAGATTATTTGTATTTTCCAAATCACATTTGTTCCTTTCTTAAATGAAAGTTCCAGTTCTTTACATTTTTCTTATTTTTCCATTACACTAAGACAAAAATACCAATAGAAAGGAGTCCACTTAAAATTTAAACCTATTGTTATGGTATTTAAATATTTCCTAAATGTTTTCCCCAACCCATATTGGTAATTAGTTTGATTTAGAAAAAGCATAATTTACTCTTTTCAAATTATATTTTTATTTTAATAGCACAAAAATTAATTAGAAAAAGACTCAAAATATTTTGATGTTATTTTGTTAAATATTTAGTACACAGATGCTTGAGGTCAGGAGGTGTAGTTTCATTACAACAAACAAAATAGTATTTATCCCTGTGTGACATTATGTGAGTGTTTCAACAGTGTAGGATATGTTGGCTGCCTCTTAACTCCACAGTGTCAGGAGTGCCAGCTTAGTCTCTCCACATTTCCCTCTTCCACTTGTACAGCCTTGCAGCGTGCTGTTTTCAACAAGCACTTACGTAGTGCTCCCATGAGCCCAGCACCATTTTTCATGAGACCGACAGGGTAAGGAGGTGCTTACTTCTCCAGTCCTCTTCTAGCCTGGAATTGGAGGTATCCTCAAATGGAGTAGCCATGTTTGCCCCAAAGTCCTGTCTGGAAGCACCTGATCGGCTCTTTTTCCTTTTGTTTCCTGCAGACCTGGTCACTGGTGGCTCTTCCTTCTCTTACTGGTGTGTGTGTGAGTTTATTGGAGCTACAGCCTCAAAACCAGAGGGTATACAGAGCGAGCTCTTGTGTCCTCCCTGACAGGACAGGACATTCTCTGGTCTCCTGCCCACCCTTTGTCTCCTTGCTCTGCTTCTAGTCTGCCCCTTGCCCTCCTCATCACCACTGTCTTCTCCTCTCTCTCTAGGAGCCTGGATTGGCATGAGGCTTTGGGCATCAGCATCTGCTCTGCCTGGTTAATGATGGAGATGTCAACTTTGTCTAAAATCACACAGCATCCAGGTTGTAGACACCATTGCTTTGCTAGGTTCCATATAAAACTCACAGCTGAACTTTACAATACTCACAAAAAGGCATTGATTCCCTGCCAGGTCTCTGATTTCCATCTTGTCCAATTTGAAAAGCTAAGCAGAATTCAGTCCTTGGGAAATACTGGGTAGAATAACTCCTAACATTCTTGACCCCCACCACTCCCTACTTCTGCCACCCACATCTTAAGAACAAACCTGTGCAATGGTTAATAATAATAATTTTAGAGACTGTGATGGAGATAGAGGACAATATAATCCAGTGATAACTGTGTCCAAGAGTTGAAATTAGACTGCTGGAGATTCAAACACCAGCTCAGCTTATTGATTGTTTAGCATTGGCCCATTTACATGATTGCTTTTTAATTCCAGATATTGAAAATAAATCTGATAATAGTACTTATCTCATAGGCTAATAATGAGAATTAAATGAGATAACGTGGAAAGCACTCAGCACATGGCTTGACACATAGAAATCACTAAGAACAAAAGCACATTTGTTCTTTATTGTTCCTACTATTGAACAGCAATTGTTATGTATCCAGCATCATGGTGGATGGTGTGCTTTGCATGCACAATGTCTACTCCATTGGGAACTCCCCAAATAGGATTACCCCCAATTATAAGGCAACCACAAGCTCTCTGAAGTTTTTCATAATCAGGGTAATGTGATACTTTTATGACTATACAGCACCTCACTTTGCTCAGAAAATATCCATCATTGACAAGCATGTTTTTTCTAAAGCTCCCAAGAGAGATCCCAGTAAACAAAAGGATTCTTTCTTCTGTCAAACTGCTGGGTGATCACTGGCTTCAGGGATTCAGTCATTCATTTCCTTTCCAAACCGTGCAGTGAACAACAATTTCTGGGTAACAGCCATCTAATTACAGATTCATTGGCAGACTTTCTGAGCCACCTTACTTCTATGCACAACTTGTTCCTAAACAGGAGATGGCTAATAGCATGGCCAGTAAATGATGGCTTATGGAGATATATCTTCCCTTTCCAGGACAATCATGGGTAATTGTGCTCATATTGGGAGAATTATTCATCTGATCATGCCCTGCAAGACTCAAGCATTTTGTTTTAAGGAATGCACCTTTTCCTTTTTGCCCCATACCCAAGAACCAGGGGAGACTCTTTCATATGATTAAAAATCCTGTTTCTTAAACAAAATGGGGGGGTGGAGTGCTTTTCTCTGATAGGCTAATTCATGAGGTAAGAGAATGATGCACAGTCTTTCGTGGTTGTCTCTCATAGCAATTACCATATATATAATCCAGGAGGAACCAAGATTGTGGAGTAGGGAGCAGCAGGGTGCATTTGTTCTCCGGAAATGTCAAGAAGACAGGAAGGCTTGCCAGGAGAAGAGGAAGCGGCGTGGGCGACCATGATGGAGGTATTGCTAGGCTCAGGGGAAGTGGCATGGGTGACAAGTGAGGGAGGCCTTACCAGGCGCAGGGGAAGGAGCACAGGTGGCCTGAGAGGGAGGCCTTGTTGGGCTCAGTGGAAGCAGCATGTTCAGCCCATTGAAGGAGGCCTTGCCAGGAAATGGGGAGGCACAGGGGAAGGGCGACCCATAGGGAGGCCTTGCCAGGCACCAGGTAAGCATTGTGGGTGGCGCATGAGGGAGGCCTTGCCAAGCGAAGGTGAAGCGGTGGGGGAACAGGTGAAGCAGTGCAGGCAGTTCGTGAGGGAGGCCTTGCCCGGTACACAGTAGCAGCCCAGGGGAAATAGTGTCAATGGCTCATGATGGAGACCTTGCCAGGCACAGGAGAAGCAGCGTGGACGGCCCATGAGGAAAGCCTTACTGGATGCCTGGGAAGTGGTACACGCGGCTTATGAGGCAGGCCTTGATGGACCTCAAGGAAACAGCAGTGGCACAGAGGAAGCAGCACTGGCGATCCTCGAGGGAAGCCTGCTGGGCACAGGAGTAAGCGGTGTGGGTGGCTTGTGAGGAAGGCCTTGCTGAGCATGGGTAGGCACGGGTGGGTGCAAGGGGAAGCGAGATGGTGGTTCTTGGACATACTAGGCCAGGGGACTATAGTATAAGACTCAGAAAGGAGCAGAATGAGGAGACAAAGAGGCCACCACAGAGGAATTGGGTCTTTGGAACTAGACTGTGCCCCTTCTTGGGTCCTTGGGCCAGTTTTTTTCAGCTAATCATGGGCAATTCTAAAGATTTATAATAAGCTGAACCAAGTGTCAAAGAAGAGCCTTAACACAAAGCCAAACAATAATAAAATCCTAGGCAAGAGAGAGAAACCGTCCATCAGAGTAAAATCATCAAGAAAATCAGATGCCTAGACATCAGCAAAAAATTACAAGCCATACTAAGAAACAGGAAGATATGGCCCAAAGGAACAAATTAAAGTCAGAGGAGACATGGGATTTGGAACAATTTATCAAAGCTGTCTATACAAATATCCTAAATCACTTCAAGGAGATTGTAGCAGTTTGGCAGTTTGATATAGTTATGAACTCCAAAAATAGATATTGGATTATGCCTGTAAACTGGTCTGTTAATCTGGGCATGATTAAGTTATGATTAGGGCATTGACTGGACCACATCAGTAGGGCACTGAGCCCCACCCCTTGGTGGGTGGGGAATCAAATATAAAAGGCATGGCAAAGGACAGTTTCAGAGTAGTTGAGTTAGAGTTCTGATGTTGGAGTCTTGAGCTGGAGCCCCAGGAAGTAAGAGGAGCTTGGTCGTGAGGAAGGAGAGAAGGCCCCGGGATAGAGATGAGCCATTCGTCTCAGAGTCTACAGCTGACCTTATGGAGAGAGGCAAAGCCTAGAGAGCCTCATAGTCTACAGCTGACCTTGTGGAGATAGTAGAGGAGCTGAGCTCAGAGACAAGCAAGGAGGAGGGGAACCCAGGAAGCCTGAACCCTTGCAGACATTGGCAGCCATCTTGCTCCAACATGTGGCAATAGACATTGGTGAGGGAAGTAACTTATGCTTTATGGCCTGGTAACTGTGGACTTCAAATAAGTACCCTTTATAAAGACCAACAGATTTTGGTATTTTGTATCAGCACCCCTTTGGCTGACTAATACAGAGATGAAGGAAGAGAGAAAAGATATTAAGACATCACTGAGTGAGCATAAAGAGAAATTGAAAACATACATAGAAAAATAACAGAACTTATGGTAATGAAAGGCACAATAGAGTTTAAAAATACAATCACACAGCAGCAGATTTAAGCAGGCAGAAGAAAAAATTAGTGAAGTAGAAGATAGGACATCTGAATTCACACAGAACAGATGGAGGAAAAAAATGGGAAAAATTGAGCAGGGTCTCAGAGAACTGAATGACAAGAGGAAGCACACAAACATACCCATTATGGGTGTCTCAGAGGGAAAATAGAAGGGACAAGGGGCAGAAGGAGTGTTTGAGGAAATAATGGCCAAAAATTTCCCACCTCTTATGAGGGACAAGGATGTACATGTCCAGGAAGTGCAGCATATTCCAAATGTTAAATCCTAGGAGCCTACTCTGAAATACATAATAATCAGATTGTCAAACACCAAAGATAAAGAGAGAATACTGAAAGCAGCAAGAGAAAAGAGATCCCTCACATTTAAGGGTTGCTCAATAAGATTAAATGCTGATTTCTCATCTGAGACTTTGAAGATGAGAAGGCACTGGTTTGACATAGTTAAGGTGTGTCTTAGTTTGCCAAAGGGCTGCTAATGCAAAGTACCAGAAATGGGTTGAATTTTATAAAGGGGATTTATTATGGGTAAAAGCTTACAATTCCAATGCCAGGAAATGTCCAAATCAAGGCACTATCCGAGATCTTTCTCACCAAAGTCAGCTACTATTGATCCTAGCATCCTGTCATGTGGTGAAGATGGCCACAGATTTCTGCCTTCCCCTCCAGAATCTACCATCTCCTGGAGCTCATCTGTGGGCAAGCAGGCATAGGGCTTGTCTCCTTCTGGGCCTCCTCTCTCAGTCACAGGTGCTCTGCTTTCTTCCCAAGTTCAACTGTGAGCATCAGGCATATGACTTATCTCTCCCTGGGCCTCAACCCTTTGAGCCTATCAGGGCTACTCTCCTTGAGCTTGCTTGTGGGTGAACCTGGAGTCCTTTCTCTCACATTGCAGGATCATTCCTTTTTCTCTGTGTGTCTGTCTGTCTTTGTGTCTCCATTTATATCAGACCCAGCAAGAAGGTGGAGACCCAAGCTGGCTCATGCCTCACTGTTGTAGTCCAATCAAAGGGCCCCACACCCACAAGAATGGATTAGTTCGAAAACATAATGTTTTCCTTTTTGTGATTCATAAAGGAACTTCAAATTGTCACAGGTGCTGAAAGAAAAAAAAAAAATACCAGCCAGGAATTCTGTATCCAGCAAAATTGTCCTTCACAAATGAGGAGAAATCAAAGTATAGATAAATAGAAATTGAGAGAATTCATCAACAGGAATCATGCCCTTCAAGAAATATGAAAGGAAGTTCTGCAGGTTGAAAGGAAAAACAGGGGGAGTTTGGAGGAACATGTAGAAAGGAAGATTATTAGTAAGAGTAACTTAAAAAATAAAAAGAGAAACAAAAATAAAATATGGCATATATAAGCCTAAAGAAAAAATGGCTGAATAAGTACTGCATTTACACAAATAGCATCGAATGTTAATGGATTAAACTTCCCAATTAAGAGACATAGATTGGAAGAATGGATAAAAGAATATATATGACTCATCTGTATGCTGTCTACAAAAGACTCACCTCAGACCCAAGGACTCAAACAGGTTGCAAGTAAAAGGTTGGAAAATGACTTTCCATGCAAACAGTAACCAAAAAATCCTGTGATAACTATACTAATATCAGTCAAAATATACTTTAATTGCAAAACTGTTGTAAGAGACAAAGAAGGACACTAAATATTAATAAAAGGGGCAATCTACCAAAAGAAAGAATGATCATAAATATTTACGTACCTAACCAGGGTGTCCCAAAATAACATGAGTCAAACCTTGGCAAAACTAAACACTGGAGAAACAGAGTCCTCTACAATCATAGCAAGAGACTTCAATATAGCACCCTCAGCAATAGATAGAATGTCTAGACAGAGAATCAATAAAGAAACAGATTTTGAATAATATGGTAAATGAACAGACCTAAGAGACATATACAGAACATTTCACCCAAAAATAACAGGATATGCATTCTTCTCGAGTGCTCATGTTGGGTCATTGAACAAGTCTCAAGGAATTCAAAAAGATTGAAATTATACACGGCACTTTCTCTGATCACAACAGAATGAAGCTGGCATATTAGTCAGCCAAAGGGGTGCTGATGCAAAATACTAGAAATCTGTTGGTTTTTATAAAGGGTATTTATTTGGGGTAGAAGCTTACAGTTACCGGGCCATAAAGCGTAAGTTTCTTCCCTCACCAAAGTCTGGTGCTACGTGTTGGAGCAAGGCAGCTGCCGATGTTTGCCAGGATTCAGACTTCTTGGGTTCCTCTCTTCCCAGGGCTGCGTTTCTGTCCAGGCTTAGCTCCTCTGTTTCCTCCACAAGGTCAGTCTGTAGACTATGCCTCTCTCCACAAGGCCAGGTGTGAACTGTCAGGTGAATGGCTCGTCTCTATTCCGGGGCCTTCTCTCCTTTCTCATGACCAAGCTCCTCCATCTGCTCACCTCCCCGGGCTCCAGCATCAAAACTCCAACATCAGAACTGCTTCCTCTGTCCTTTGCCATGTCTTTTATATTTGATTCCCCCACCCACGAAGGGGTGGGGCTCATGCCCTACTGACATGGCCCAGTCAACGCCCTAATCATAACTTAATCATGCCCAGATTAACAGACCAGTTTACAAGCATAATCCAATATCTATTTTTGGAATTCATAACTATATCAAAATGCCAAACTGCTACACTCCACCTTCTGAATTCCAAAAATACATTACAATATTTTTTAAAAAAAAAACCTTAAATCAGTAACAATGCAAGTATAAAATTATATCATAATCAGTTTACAGAAATCCAGTTCATCTTGAGCCAAAATCTCATCTGCTGTAGACCTCTGAAACTTACAAAACCATTTAACTGCTTCCAATACACAAATGGACAGACAAAGGATAAACATTTTCATGATCATAAGGAGAAATTGGGAGGGAAACACGAGTCAGGTCCTCTACAGTTCAGTAAACCTCCAGGGCATCCTCCATTCAATTTCAAAGTCTGAGAGTCATTCTTAAGACAATGGTTTCTTCTCCTTGGGGCCACATGGGGACCCACCATTTCCACAGGCTTGCCCAATGGCCATTTTCTTGGTTCCACCCTCATCAAGCATCTGGATGTCGACCAAGCTCTAGACCTCACCCTCCAAGAGTGTTGGGGTAATTGCCACACCTTACCCCATCTTTGGGTTTGAGTCTTAGCCCCCCCTAGTACAGTGAAGTGAAGACAACATTCCCCCTAACCTTTGGCATACAGGATCAACTCTCACAGAGCAAATGAGTTGACCACCTGGCCTTCTCTAACCTTTGGCACACAGGCTCAACCCTCTCAGAG
>JAQZBX010013899.1:0-39249 GCA_029593785.1 Cabassous unicinctus | reverse complement strand
CATATATATATATATATATATATATATATATATACACATAAAAGTTCAGCAATATATAACACTTAGGCAATATATAACACTAGGCTAATTTTCAGTTTCACAAGAAAAGTTTCAAAAGTACATTCATCAATATCAAGGGCTTATTGTAATGGTCTGTCTTTCTTCACTAGGCACTTCTCATGTACTTAGGGGATTCTTGTCATTCTATTAGAGAATGTAGCAGGACTCCCCATGATTGGATTCGATATTCTTTTGGTTATTTTATGGATCGCCATCCACTGAGACACTGTCAAGGTCACTTTAAAGAGCACAATCTACACGAACAAAACAGTGGCTCACCCCTTGTCTTTCAACTCTGATGCCCCCAGTTGCAGGCCCCAGTTTGCAGGTTGATTCAGCCAATAGCATCTTTGTTCCCATCTGTCTTTGTTCAAATCTAATAAAAAACGTTTACTCCTTTGTTCAGGGAGGCAGATTTGAAACTTTCTCTCATGACCTCTGTCAACTCCTTCGGAATTTTTTTTGCTTTTGTGATCAAGACTTGGTGTGAATATCAATACTTGGCACTGAGCAAGGACCTAGAGAACCTGTACAGTTCCTCTTCAATATCAACATCAATCTTATCATTAAGGTCATTAAATTTGGAGAAATTTGCATGCTTATGTGGAGGACACAAGTTCTCTGAATTTCTAAATTGATTTGAAACTGAAATTTTATCATTAACAATTATTTTTGTTATTGTGTTTCTGGTACATTCCTTTTCTAGAAAAGGTATTCCAAGCAGCAAAGTATATTTTTCTGTAGTCTGTCTTTTAGAAATAACCCATATTTAGTTTGTGGCATTTGTAATTTGTTCCATTATCTTTTATTCTTGATAGATCAAGGAAGGAGGTATTTAACTTAGTTGATCATTTACAAGAAAATCTTTTGCTTTGTCATTTTATCTTTTGTTTTTCTATTTTATATAGCATTGATTTTGACTCTTTCCTTTATTACTATGTTTTTCTTATTTTCTTTTTTCATACTTGACAGAGGTTCACTTTGCTGTTCTCTTCTTGGATTTATTATAATGAATTGTAGGCCATTGCTTTCAGACTATTTTGCTTTTTAAGAATAAGCAGTAACAGATGTAAACTTTTCTCTAGGGATTTCTTTATTTTTACTTCACCTCTTTTGATATATTTCATTTTATTTCAACTCTGTGAAAACATATGAACATATATTTTAAATTTTCCTTCTGGTTTATTGTTGATTCACAGATTTGATAAATGTATGTTATTAAATTTTGAAAATTTTTTGTTAATATCTAATTTAATTCCATTGTGCTCAGAAAACATACTATGAAAAATTAAGTATTTTAAATCATGGATACTTGTTTAATGGCTCAGCATGTGTTCCATCTTAATATAGTTTCAAGCAAAATGCTAATGGAAACCTAACAGTATGCTACTACACAACTCCAGAATTTCTAAAATTAATAATCATGCCAACACCAAATGTTCATGATGCTATTACTCAACCTAACATCTTATGCTATTTGGTGGTATTCAAAATGCTACAATAATTCACACAAAAATTAAGCAGTTTCTTATAAAACTAAAATGAACAATTAAGTCTTAATCATGTACTCAAGATTACTGAATGTATAGTTCCAAAAGAGTTTTGTAAAAGAATGTTCATAGATTTGTTCACATTAACTAAAATGTGATATTGGTGTGGGTGTGCATCAAAGAAAAATTGAAAAATAATATGTGTTTTATTTATGCTGCAGAATAGTACAAAAATATTTTAAGTAATAGAAAATAGACACATCCAATACTATGGATGTATTTGAAAATTATTGTTTTGAGATTTCAAAAAAGCACCTTGCATCAAAGAATGACTATTGTGCAAAGTAATTTACATAAAGTTTTATGGCAGGAAAAATTAACCAATTTTTAAATAAATATGTAATGAATTAGTATGAATTGTTGAAGTACAGGGCCTTTTTAGGGCAGTGAAACCATTTAGTATAACACTGTAATAGTAGATACATTACATTATACACTTTTCAAAACCCATATACCTGTATAACACAAAGAGTGAACCCTAATAAAAATGATGAAATTAGTTCATAATAATATTCTACTGACATTTTTTCATCAATTATAACCAATAATCCATAGCAATGCAAAATATTAAGAAGAGGAGAAACAAGGTATGCAGATTGAGGTGATGTGTGGCAACTCTGTACTTCCTGCATAATTTTTCTGTAATCCTAAAACTGCCCTTAAAAACAATTAAATTCTACAATATATATTTTTAAAAACACCACAACAAAATCACTTAGAAACTTTTTTCTCTCTCCTTAGAAAATTAAGGCCACAATAAAGACTATATAAAGTGTATAAAATAATTATTGTAAGATATATACAAATAATCTCTAGGTAGATTACCTAGAAAATAAGAAGAACTTTTCACAATTAAGTGTCAGTGAATAAACTAAAGAAGAAATTCCATTACATTTGAGTGTAAAATCAACATATTTCATAGCTTTCTTTTAGACGCAGATAATAATACAACAAAACAACATCAAACTCACACAAGGAGAGATAAAAGGCTTTTCTGAATTCTAGGCATGAAGACACACAGGCACACAGAGATCTTATAGTTTCATACCACTTCCTGGTGTCTTTCTGGAAATCGTAGTGACCTGGGTGAGCACTATCCAACTTTGGGAACTTGCCTCAGAAGAATCTTCCTCTGCTGTAGGTGGTTGTCCTGAGGTTTTGTATGGGTCTTGGCACAACTATATAGTGCCCCTTAGCCTACTGAATTGTTTTTGCCTGCTTCTTTGTATACCTCATCACTAGAAAGTCAAAAACTTCACGGAATTCATGTATGAATTTCATCTTAAGAAATAAAATCCTTTTCATGTAACTGCATTTGTAATCCAGTTGCCTCCATGTAGTGGACTACTAAACTTGGGCCATGACTGAGATGCTTTCCTGGTTGCCTCAGCAAGACCTCCTTATTGGGGACCTTGGCTGAGGCACTTTTCTCCCACTCTTACTCTATTCTTTTGCACTCATAGCACTTCTCTCTCTCTCCCTCTATCTATTCACCACCCCAAGTCTATAAAAAAGACGGGAGATTTTTGATCAATGCTCCTTGGCAGTGAGACAATTTCCCCCATATTCACTGTCTGTCTTCTAAACCCTGCCCAGTGCTATTCTGTAGGGAAAAATGAAATATTTGGTAAACAATTTCTTTACATTTTGCCTCTTCTTTGCACTGTCATCCCATGCTATTTTAGCTTCCTCACTGCTAAAACATATACTATGCAATGGATTAGCTTAAACAAAGTGAATTTATTGTCTTACAGTTTTGAGGCTAGAAGTCCAAAATCAAAGTGTGATCAAACTGATGCTTTCCCCTAGAAGACTGTGGCATTCTGGGGATGGTTGACTGTGATCTTTTGTCTTGACTCTTCTGTCACATGGCAATGAACATGGAAGTCTCTCCTGATTTCTCATTTCCATTGACTTCTAGCTTCTGCCTGCTCCCTGTGGCTTTCTCCCTCTTTCTGAATTTCCTTCTGCCTTTAAAGGAATCCAGTAATAGTTTTAAGACATATCTTGAGTTTTACTAACACCTTAAATGAAGTAACACCATTAAATGTACCTATTTACAATGGATTAACATCCACATGAATAGATTAAATTTCAGGACATGTTTTTCTGGGTTACATACTTCCAAGTCTGTACTGATGCATAAAGCCTTTATTATTAGTTTTTGTTTGGCCCCTTGGCCTAATTGTTGTTTCAGTTTCCTTTAGCTGCTCAAGTAAATACCATGCAATGGGTAGTCTTAAAGAATGGGAATTGTTTTAGCTCAGGACTATGAGTATGAGGAGAAGTCCAAATCAAGCTGTCATCAAGGCAATTCTGTCTTCCTGAAGACTGGCATTCTGGGGCTTGTTGCTGGTGATCATTGACCCAGGACTTCTGTCACATGGCAATGCATGTGGTGGCCTCTCCTTGATTCTCCTTTCTTTTCTGGATTCCATTTAATTTCATTTTCTTGTTTTCTGTGGCTTTCTCTCTCCTGTCTGAGGTTCATTCTGCTTATAATGTACTCCTGTAATGGTGTTATTAAATATCATAATTGAGGTGGACCACATTTTAACTGAAGTAACCTCATAAAAAGTTTTTACTTATAGTGGATTCACACCTATAAGAATGGATTAAGTTTAATAGCATGTTTTCTGGGGTACATACAGTTCTAAACAACCACATTCACTAATTTACCCCAAGACAGTTGTAAAAAATAACTCAGTGAGCAAGTTGGAAAATTGGGCACAATGACATTCTGGAGGAGCAAAAAGCCAGAGCCAAGGACACTTCACTAATGGATTTTGGTTCTACCCTGAGGTTCTACCTGAGTTTGCTCAGTAAGTCCAAATAGAAATTGAAAAAGGGGCTCTAAACATCATAGCAAATTAATTTCCCAAACAATGACCATAGTCCTCTGGCAATGAGATTGAAAACTATGGGAGGACCATAGCACTTAATTATGGTTGATACTTGGCACAAATAAATGCCTGTAACACAGTAAGTTAAGATTGTGCCCACAAAGGAAAAGAACGTAAAGCATTTCATGACCTCTTTGCTCAGTAGCTTGAAAAGAATATCCAACTTGGTTAGTTTGTCTCTAACAAAACAGAGCTAAACTTGTTAAACCTAATGAAGAATAATGGCAATGTGTGAGGATTTTATTACAGACTCTCCTTCAGAATGATCTGAGAAGAGGACTTCCAGGAAGATGGCATCAGAGTAGCTAGGCAGCATTCAGTGTGTCACAGAAAAAACTGAGGAAGTGCAAAAGCTATCCAAGGGAGCTGCTGTGGGCATCTGCAGACCAAGGGAGTGCTGTGCATCATCCAGGAGTGAGAAAGACATAAAAAGAGTCCAAAAATGAAAAACAAATCAAAAACAGAAACACAGACAGCTAGAAGGATATAAAATAAGTTAAATCAAGTGTCAAACATGAAACAACATCAACAACAACAACACACACACACACACACACACACAAACTAGAGTAGAAAGAGAAGTTAACGTTCTGAACAAGCCCATCAGGGTAAACAGATGCCTAAATACTACAAAAAAATTACAAGCCATACTAAGAAATAGGAAGACATGGCCCAGTATAATGAATAAACAACAAAAACAACACCACCAAAAAAAGGGGGAGATTCAGGACTTGAAACAACTAATCAAGGAAGTACAGATAAATATCATGAATCAACTTGAGGAAGTGAAGGAAAAGATAAAGGATATTAAGAAGACACAGGGGAACAAACAGAACAAATTCTAAACATACTTAAAAAGATAACAGATCTGATGGTAATGAATGGCACAATGCAAGGAATGAAAAATATGCTAGAAGGATGTAACAGCAGATATGAACAAGCAGAGGAAAGAATTAGTGATATCGAAGATAAAGCATCTGAAATCACACAGATAGTCGAACAGATAGAAAAAAAGATAGAAAAAATTCATCAGGGATTCAAGGATTTAAATAACAATATGAAATTCACAAACATGTGCAAAATAGTCATCCTAAAGGGAAAAGAAAAGAGAAAAGGGACAGGAGGAGTGTTGGAGGAAATAATGACTGAACATTTTCCAACTCTTCAGAAGGACACGGATGTACAAGACCAAGAAATGTAGTGTACTCCAAACAGTATAACTCCTAGCAGGTTTACCCCAAGATATATACTTAACAAATTGTCAAATGCTCAAGAAAAAGAGAGAATACTGAAAGCAGCAATAGAAAAAAGATCTATCAAATACAAGTGAAGTTCAATATGGTTAAATGCTTTTTTCTCATCTGAGACCATGGAAGTAAGAAGTCAGTGGTATAACATAGTTCAAGTGCTAAAAGTAAAAAGTACTACCACCAAGAATTCTCTATCCAGCAAAGCTGGCATTCCACAATGAGGGAATGTTCAAAATTTTCAGAGATAAACAGAAATTTCTTGTCAACTAGAAACCTGACCTTCAAGAAATACTAAAGGGAGTTCTGCAGATTGAAAAGAAAAAAAAACAAGAGAGAAAGTGTTGGAGGAGAATGTAGAAAGGAAAATCAGTAGTAAGAATAACTAAAAAGAAAAAAGAAAAATAAAACAAAATATGACATATACAAAACTAAAGAAAAATGGTTAATGCAAGCACTGCCTTAAAAGTAGTAACATTTAATGTTAACGGATTAAACTCTCTGATCAAAAGACACAGATTGGCAGAATGGATAAGGAAATATGACCCATTTACATTCTGTCTTCAAGAAACTCACCTTAAACACAGGGACACAAGGAGGTTACAAGGGAATGTTTGGAAAATGATTTTACATGCAAACAATAAACAAAAAAGAGCAGGAGTAAGTATATTAATATAGAACAAAATAGACTTTAAATGCAAAGCTATTGTAAGAGAAAAAGAATGACACAATATATTTAAAAAATGAGTGATTTGTCAAAAAGAAAGAACAATAATAATCACAATCATATGCACCTCACCAGAGTTGCCTCAAAATAAATGAGTCAAACAGTGGATAAACTAAGGGTAAAATAAACACTTCTACAATTTTATTGATGGACTCTAATACACCATTAACACCATTAGACAAAAAATCTCAACAGAGGCATAATACAGAATCAGAAACCTTGAATGATATGTTAGAGGATCTAGGTCTAATAGACATATGCAGACTATTACACCCAAATAGAGCAGAGTATACATTCTTTTCTAGTGCACATGGATCATTCTCCAGGGTAGACCACACACTAAAACATAGCACAAGTATCAACAAATTCAAAAATATTGAAATTTAAAAAGTAATATTTCAGACCACAATGGAATGGAGCTGGAAATTAATAAGTGGCAGAGAAGCAGAATAGACAAAAAGATACAGAAGTTAAACTACACACTTTAAGATAATCTGTGAGTCAAGGAGGAAATTGCAAAATAAATCAGTAACTATCTTGAAACAAAAGAAAATGAGAACACAGCATATCAAAACTTATAGGTTGCAGCAAAAGCTGTTTTGAGACAGAAATTTACACCCATAAATGTTTATATTACAAAAGAAGAAAGAACCAAAATTGAAGACCTAACTGTGCACCTGGAGGAACTAACAAGAGAACAACAAACTAAAACCAAATAAAGCAGAAAGAAGGAAATATCAATAACAAAGATTGGAGAAGGACTAAATGAAATTGAGAATTAAAAAACGCTAGAAAAATTAACAAGACCTAAAGCTGGTTCTTCTAGAAGATTAATTAAATCAAAAGACCTGTAGCTAGACTAACAAAGAAAAAAGAGAAAAAATACAAATACATAAAGTAAAAAATGAGAGAAGAGATATAACCACTGATCCCACAGAAATAAGGTATCATATGAGGATATTTTGAAAACTTTTATGTCCACAATATGGATAACTTAGATGAAATAGACAAATTTCTAGAAATGCAGAAGCAGCCTAGATTGACAAAAGAAGAAATTGGTGAACTCAACAAAGCAATCACAAGTAATGAGATTGAATTAATCACCAAAAATCTCCCAACTAAGAAAAGCCCAGGACCAGATGTCTTCAAAGGTAAATTTTACCAATCATTCTGGAAAGACCTAACACCAATCCTGCTTAAATGCTTCCAATAATAGAAGTGGAGGGAACATTGCCTAATTCATTCTACGATGCCAACATCACCCTGATACCAAAGCCACATAAAGATATCACAAAAAAGAAAACTGCAAGCCAATCTCTCTAATCATCCCAGATGCAAAAATTCTCAAGAAAATACTTGATAATCATTTTCAACAAAACATCAGATAAATTATAAATTATGATCAAGTTGGTTTCATCCTTGATATGCAAGGATGGTTCAACATAAGAAAATAAATCAATGTAATACAACACATTAACAGATCAAAAAGAAAAATCGTGTTATCATCTCCATTGAGGCTGAAAAAAAATTTTGACAAAATACAGCATGCTTTCTTGATAAAATCATTTCAAAAGATAGGAACAGAAGGTAACTGACTCAAAATGATAAAAAATATATATGAAAAACCCACAATGATGAAATGTTTAAGGCTTTCCCTCTAAGATCAGGAACAAGCTAAGATACCCACTGTCAACACTCTTTTTTTAACATTGGGTTAGAAATACTTGCTTAAGCACTTAGGCAAGAAAAAGATATAAAACACATCCAAATTGGAAAAGAAGAAATAAAAATTTCACTATTTGCAAATGACATGGTCCTATACATAGAAAGCCTTTCAAGATGTACAACATAGCTTTTAGAGCTGATAAATGAGTTCATGGAACATAGGGCATTTTTAGGGCATTGGAATTGTTCTGTGTAATCTTGCAATGATGAGTACTGACCATTTTAAATTTTGTCAAAACTTATAAAATTGTATGGTACAAAATGTCATCCATAATGTAAACCATTGACCATGGTAAGCAGCAATGCTTCAATATTTGTTAATCAACAGAAACAAATGTACCATACTCCTGAAAGATGTTATCAATAGGGGAAAATTTGAGAAGGGGAGGGGCTGGTATATAGAGGAATTCCTTATATCTTCTATGTGAATTTTCAGTAACCTAAACATTCTTTGAAAATAAAGCAAAAAAATAATAATAATGCCCTTAGAGCAGCCACTGCCAGTATACCAGAGTGTCAGCAGCAAAGAGAGACAGAACTATCTGTATGCTGTCTGGCAGCTGGATGGGTATATACAGCACAAACTTGGGCTCAATGGCACAGCCCAGTGACTTCCATGCAGTACCCAGTACCTCCCACCACTAAACCCAACTAGCAGCAAGAAACCCATGTAAGGATCACTAATGGTCACCCCCTTGAACTTTGTGCTGCTTAGTGTCCTGCAATGAGAGGTATTCCATGCCACCCAGGGTTTGCCTTCTGAGTGCCCCTGCTGCACCCAAGCTGACCCAATATGTCCTGGTACCTAGATTCGTGGCCAGTGAAACAGCTGTCCCTCATGGGATCACCATTCCATATGACATTCTGTTCTCCCTACCCTCCAAAAAATCTCATGACAAGGTACCAGGCCATGGGAGATCCATCTGGGGTTTGTGGTAGTGTCTGCATAATGATGGCTCCTGTGAAAGACGCAAGTATCTTTACCTTCATACTTTTCAATGACACTGGGAATTCCTAGATTGGGCCTACAAAAAAAAATTGCCACTGTCATTAGAAGATATTGAATACACATGGAAAAGTTGTCACAACTACTAAAAATATTGGCCAGAAACAGTTCTAACAAGCCAATGCCTCAAGGAGTTCCTTACATAGACTTTATTGGGCCTTTCATCACAACCAGAAGATGCTGTTTGATTCTGTCTGCAGTTGACACTTTCTTTGGATTTTGCTTAACCATCCCCATACATTCACTGATTCAGGCCATATTGTCCAGTCCTACAAGACTTTACATTTGTTTCCTGTTCAGATTCCCTGAGCACATTGTATCTGAAATGTCTGGATTTCCAGCCCAAGTTACACATCAATGGATCCAATTAAAGGTCATAAAATAGACTTCTCAAGCCACAGTGGAAGCTGAAAATTTTGATGTAAGTTTAAAGGAAAAGATTAAGTGGCAAATGGGAAAAAACAACCCAGGCATTGACTAGTAGAATTCTTGTGTCTCAATGTAGCAATTCCCAAAAATGTATATAACATTTCTGCCACATATTTGAACAGGTGTCTAAGCCTTTCCTTCAATTGTACACATTTATTTGTAACTATTGATACCTCATTCTCTGTGGGGTATCTGCAAGTGCCTTCCATTCCCTTTGACCCCTTTCTGAAGACTCAAATTACTGTAAGGTCAGGATGGCTATTAAACTGCAAGAGGCAGGAGAAAGTAGCCTCCTCCACTTATCCCTCTGGATGCAGAGTAGAGATTTTGCCTACAAGGACCTTGAAAATGAAGGCCATTAATTTGAGATATCTTATTCAAAATTTTTCTTGAGGTGGCCCTGTTGTTTTGCCCCAGTAGCTACGTGATGGGTATCAGTATGTAGAATAGAAAAGTTTATTGAAGCATAAAAGCACCCATGCCAAACATGCCAAAATATTTAAGGCCTATTCCCTCTGGGATGGATTGAAAGCACTATTCTTGCCCATTCCACCTGATGGGAAGAAGTCACAGTGACAAAAAGACCATGAACACTTTCAGACTCATCAACCCAGATATGTAGGAGAAGAAAGGGGAATATAACCTTTCTTCACTCACTCCCACAGAGTAGCCTGCATGACACCTGCCTTACCAAACTGTTTGGTATTATTATTCTAGGCAGTCACCACCATCCTGAATTTGATGAACTGATGGGTATGTCACCCACCATCCAATTCTACATATAAACATATGGCCACTGTGTCACTGAATAAAACCAATGGACATTTTTCTAACCATGGATTTTCCTGGGACCTGACACACAATTGTATGAATTTGGACCTGATTCAATGCCACAACTGGACTCATACTCAAGAATTAAATGCTTCCCTAAAAGTCAATACACTTTTGTCAAAGATAGGGATAATTAAAAATCTGGAGAAGGAGGGCGATATCCATTATTGGAGCTATTTTGCCTAGGAGAGTAATTGCCTTCTCCTCTTCCACATTTGCCCTACCCTTAATAGATTGTGTGATATTACCACTGTCAGGGTCACCCAAACAGAAAAGGCTGTACAGAACCTGTCATTGAGCTTCATTGAGATTATTAAATATGCTACCTCAGCTTTGGAGGCACAACAGACCAGGTTCAACTCCTTAGCCTGTGTAGTGTTACATAAATGAATAGCCCACAATTTTCTGCTGGTCAGCCAAGAATCGTTCTGTTGGATTGCCAACACCTCTTGTTGTATCTGGATCAATGAAACTGGCAAAGTAGAACAGTCCATTATGAGGCTTAGAGAGAATTTCTCTTGACTCTCTAGAATATGTCCCATGGGATACAGGATATACTTTCCTGATTTGGAAATGTTTGAGTCTCATGACTACATTTACATCTCCAAACAGGCTTGATCATCCTTCTTGGAGTGATTTCAATCATATGCTGGACCCACTGTTGCCTCAGAATGGTTAAATGCTTCTGGGCACAGCTTCCCAAAGTCTGTCATTCCAAATCATTCTGGAGGTGCATGTGCTTTCCATTTGGGCCCTGAATAATGAAGGGGTGGAGTTGAGGACTCTGGCTCCAGGATAAATCTTATGTGTGATCTTTCTGGCCACATCATAGGCAATTACAATGTTTTGCCTAGCAGGTGTCATGGAGGGAAGCTGCTTTACCCACTTCAGATGTGGTTGAACAGTGTGTTGCAGTTTTCTGGAGGGAGCTGCAGTCAAGAATTATATTCCTTGGCCAGCCATATTAATAGTATATCTGAATAGATAAGGGGAAGATGGCATCGGTTTAGGCAGACACTCACCATTTCTCTCATGGAAGACAGCTGATTGGGGACAGGATCCTGCCCTGGTGGTCTCTTCTGGAAACCTGCAGAGCGAGAACCTTGGGGACATCAATCTGGAGGGAGCTGGACAGTGAGGTGGACTTCTTAATATAAAATTGTGAGTTTTTTTCCTCGCTAGAAATCGTGGACGCAGATGGCTAAGCCCCACCCTCCCGGCAACCTGGTGAGAGGGAACACTCTCCGAGAGTGGGAGGGTCCTGGCAAAGGGTGAGAGGGGTATTTTTCTGTCAGTTTGGCTGGCTAGAACCCCTTGCAGCATTTTAGGAGCAAACCAGCCGGCTAAAAGTGGTGCCGGGCTGAGGGGAGAGGCGAATCTGTTGAGGAAGCCTGATTTATCTGACAGCCATGGGACACAGATGTTTGGCCCAGCAGGGGGTGGAGCCAGCCAATTTTATAATTCCACACTGAGTGTCAGAGACTCAGTTCCCCTGGGAGGGTCAGGCATTGGGAAGCGTTTGATAAGCTTCCACGAGCCTATTTAGGGTCCTCTCGGTTGATGGAGTGGTCCAGAAGAGGCCTTCTTTTGGGTCCCTTATTTCTTCAAAAACAATTTTTTAACTTGATTTAATCACTAAAATCTGCCTAAAAACCTGCAGAGAGAAAGCTGCACGGTAATTGATTGATGGACACAGCCTGAGAGGCTCCATAAGGGCCCAAAAAGAAATGCTGTTCTTCCTTAGCTTTGTTTGACTGCATGCTTGTGTTGGTTTTTCTTTTTTGTTTGTTTCTTGCTTTTATTTCCTCTTCCCTCCCCACTCTTTTTTTAAAAATTAGGTGCTGCTACCTTTTTCTTCTTTGCTGTGCTTCTTCTTCCTTGATTTTCCATTCTCTGTGTATATTGATTTTGTCTAACAACACTATATTTTTCCTTCCTTCATCTTTCCACCTTCTGCTTTCTGTTGTGGTTCTTACATTCCACCTTTTTTCATTAGTCCTCAACTTCATGGGTGTTGATTTCTATCCTGTCTATTCTGTTTTCTTTTTTACTATTATTATTAAATTTTTCCTTTCAGCCCTGTCTTTACTCTTTCCATCTCTCCTCATCATTTGGGCCTTTTAAATCATTCTAAATAGTTTTCTCTATTTGCTTTCCCATTCCATTATAAGTACTCCACTTTTTCCCCCTATTATTCTACACTGCCTATGAGTTAAATATTCATTTTACTAAGTCTGATACAGCCACTCTTCTAACTTTTATCAATATTACTGTTATCCTTTCTCCTTTCTTACCTCTTTTGATTCCTCTGGTCCTAATCTATTGCCTTCAAGGGAACATAGAAAAAAGCAAGGAAATACAAGAAGAAAAAAGTGTTAAAGAGAAAAATTAACACATACATAGAATGACCAGCTATATAAAACTCTGGAGCAGAGAGAAGCTAGTCAACTGAATAAATCCATCAAGATAAAATGATGACGAGAGGGCAACAAAAAATTACAAATGATGCTGAGAAACAGGAAGATATGGAACATTCCAATGGTCAAAGTAAAAACCAGGAAGAGATGCAGAACAATGAAAAACTAATAAAAGCTGTCCAAACATTTATCATGGACCAACTTAATGAAGTGAAGGAAGAGATTAAGGATATTAAGAAGACACTGGGAGAAAATACTGAAGAAATTGTAAACATACATAAAAAGATAATGGATATGATGGTGATAAATGGCACAATCCAAGAAATCAAAAAGACACTGGATTCACATAACAATAGGTTTGAACAGGGAGAAGAAAGAATTAGTGATGTGGAAGGCAGTACATCTGAAATCAAACAGATAGTAGAACGGATAGATAAAATGATAGAAAAAATCCAGCAGGGACTAAGAATTTAACTGACAACACAAAATGCACAAACATACACATTATAAGCCTCCCAGAAGGAGAAGAGAACGAAAGGTAACAGAAGGAGTGTTGAAGGAAATAATGGCAGAAAATTTGCCAACCCTATTGAGGGAGATGGATGTACATGTCCAGGAAGCAAGGGCACCCCAAATAGTACAAATCGCAACAGGACTACTCCAAGACATATAATTATCAAAATGTCCAATGCTCAAGACAAAGAGAAAATACTCAAGGCAGCAAGAGAAAAGAGAACCATCACATCAAGGGAAGCACAATAAGATTAAGTGCTGATGTCTCATCTGAAACCATGAAGGCAAGAAGACAGTGGTATGATATAGTCAAGGTACTAAAAGAAAAAAGCTTCCAGCCACGAATTCTCTATGCAGCAAACCTGGCTTAAAAAAATGATGGAGAGTTCAAAATATTCACAGATAAACAGAAATTAATAGAATATGCCAATAAGAAACCTGCACTTCAAGAAGTACTAAAGGAAGTTCTACAGGTTGAAAGGAAAAAAACAGGAGAGAGAGAGTTGGAGGAGAGTGTAAGAACAACTAAAAAGACAAAAAGAGAAATAAAAACAACATATGACATACATAAATCCAAAGAAAATATGGCTGATGTAAGAAATTCATTGACAGTAATAACATGGAATGTTAATGGATTAAACTCACCAGCCAAGAGACACAGATTGGCAGAATGGATAAGGAAATATGACCCATCTATATGTTGTCTACAAGAAATCCACTTTAGACACAGGAATTTAAGGAGGCTGAAAGTGAATGGCTCAAAACAATTTTACAAACTAACAATAACCAAAAAAGGGCAGGCAGGAGTAGTTATCCTAACATCGGACAAAATAGACTTTAAATGCAAAACTATTGTAAGAGACAAAGATGAACACTATATATTAGTAAAGTGGGTAATCTTCCAAGAAGAGAGAACAATCATAAATATTTATGCACCTAATCAGAGTGCCTCAAAATACATGAGGCAAACACTGGAAAAATTAAGTGGAGAAATAAATGCCTCTACACTTAGAGTGGGGGACTTTATTTATTTATTTATTTTAAAAGATTTATTTATTTATACCCCCCTTGCTGCTTGTATTATACTGTGTCCATTCGCTGTGTGTTTCTTCCATGTCTGCTTATCTCCCCCTTGCTGTGAGGTCCTGCTGCATCAGCCCACCGCGCCACGCAGCTGGCCTGCTCTCACAAATAGGCCCCGGGAAGTGAACCCGGGCCTCCTGCATGGTAAACGGGGGCTCTATCGATTGAGCCACACCCGCTTCCTGCTGTGAGGTCCTGCTGCATCAGCCCACTGCGCCGCACGGGCCGGCCGGCCTGCCCTCACAAGGAGGCCCTGAGAAGTGAACCTGGGGCCTCCCATATGGTAAATGGGAGCTCTATCCATTGAGTCACACTCGCTTCCCTGAATGGGGGACTTTAATACACCATTATCACCATTAGATAGAACATCTAGACAGAGAATCAATAAAGAAACAAAGACTCTGAATAATACATTAGAGGACCTCATCCTAATAGACATATACAGAATGCTTCACCCAAATATAGTAAGATATACATTCTTCTTGAGTGCACATGGATCATACTACAAGATAGACAACATGCTAGGCCACAGAACAACTCACAATGAATTCAGAAAAATTGCAATTTTACAAAGTAACTTCTCTGGACACAATGGAATGAAATTGGAAATCAGTAAGGGCCAGGGAACCAGATTAAGCACAAAGATATGGAAGCTAAACAACACACTCTTAGACAAACTGTGGGTCAAAGAGTAAATCTCAAAAGAAATCAATAACTAACTTGAATCGAATGAAAATGACAACACAACATAACAAAACCGATGGGATGCAGCCAGAGCTGTACTGAGAGGGAAATTCATAGCAATAAATGCAAATATTAAAAAAGAAGAGCTAAAATTAAAGACCTAACTGCACACCCGGAGGAATTGGAAAAACAACAACAAACTAATCTCAAAGGAAGTAGAAAGAAAGAAATAACAAAGATTAGAGCCGAACTAAATGAAATAGAAAATAAGAAAGCACTAGAAAAAATAAACAAAACCAAAAGTTGGTTCTTTGAGAAGATAAATAAAATTGACAAACCCTTAGCCGGACTATCAAAGAAAAGGAGAGAGCAGATGCAAATGTAAAAATAAGGAATGAAGAAAGGGATATCACTACTGACTCCACTGAAATAAAGTGTATCATAAAAGGATACTTTGAAAAATTATATGTCAACAAGAATGAAAGAATTTAGAGGATATGGACAAATTCCTAGAAACTCAAAAACAGCCTACATTGACCAAAGAAGAAATTGATGTACTCAACAGTCAAATTACAAGTAAAGAGATACACTCAGTCATCAAAAACCTCCCAAATAACAAGAGCCCAGGACCAAATGGCTTCACAGGTGAATTCTATCTAACATTCTGGAAAGAGCTAACACCAATTCTGCTTAAGCTCTTCCAAGAAATAGAAGTAGAAGGAACATTGCCTAACTCATTCTATGATGCCAACATTACCCTAATACCAAAGCCAAACAAAGATACCACAAGAAAGGAAAATTAAAGATCAATTTCTCTAATGAGCCCAGATGCTAAAATCCTCACCAAAATACTTGCTAATCGCATTCAACAACATATCAAAAGAATTATACACCATGACCAAGTGGGATTCATCCCGGGTATGCAAGGATGGTACAACATAATAAAATCAATCAATGTAATACACCACTTAAACAGATTGAAAGCAAAAAATCAAATGATCATCTCTGTAGATGCAGAAAAAGCATTCAACAAAATACAACACCCTTTCCTGATAAAAGCACTGCAAAAGATAGGAATAGAAGGAAACTTTCTGAATATGATAAAGGATATATATGAAAAACCCAAAGATAACATCATCTTCAATGGTGAAATGCTAAAAGCCTTCCCTCTGAGTTCGGGAACAAGACAAGGATGCCCACTATCACCACTCCTATTTAACATTGTCTTAGAAGTTCTTGCTCGAGCACTGAGGCAAGAAAAAGATATAAAAGGCATCCAAATTGAAAAAGAAGAAGTAAAAATTTCATTGTTTGCACATGACATGGTCTTATATGTAGGAAGCCCTGAGAAATCTACAACAAAGCTTCTAAAACTTATAAAGGAGTTCAGTAATGTTGCAGGTTGTAAAATCAATGCTCAAAAATCAGTGGCATTTCTGTACGCCAATAACGAGCAATCTGAGGAGGAAAGCAAGAAAAAAATAACGTTTACAATAGTAACTAAAAGAATCAAATACCTAGGTATAAATTTAACTAAAGATGTAAAGGACTTATATACAGAAAACTACACAACATTCTTAAAGGAAATCAAAGAATACTTAAATAAATGGAAGAATATTCCCTGTTCATGGATAGGAAGACTGAATATCATCAAGATGTCTATCCTACCCAAACTAATCTAGAGATTTAATGCAATCCCAATAAAAATAAAGACTATTTTTTAAGGATTTTGAAAAACTAAAAAGAAAGTATATTTGGAAAGGTAAGAGTCCCTGAATCACCAAAGACATATTGAAAAAGAAAAATGAAGTTGGAGGTGTCACACTACCTGACTTTAAAACATACTACAAAGCTACAGTGGTGAAAACCACATGGTATTGGCACAAGGATAGACACATTGACAAATGTAACTGAATTGAGAGTGCTGATATACATCCTTGCTTATTCATTCTTCTGATATGCGACAAGGCCACCAATCCCACTCAGTTGGGAGAGAATGGCCTCTTCAACAAGTGTTGCATGAAGAAATGGATATCCATGTCCAAAAGAATGAGAGAGGAACACCATCTCACACCTTATACGAAAATCAACTCAAGATGGATCAAAGATCTAAATATAAGAGCAAAAACCATAGAGACCTTGGAAGATAATGTAGGGAAGCATCTACAGGACCTTGTAGTAGAAAATGATTTAATGAACTTCACACCCAAAGAATGAGCAGCACAAGAAAAAATAGATAAATTGGATCTCCTTAAAATTAAAAACTTTTACACCTCAATGGACATTATCAAGAAAATAAAATGGCAGCCTACAGAATGGGAGAAAATATTTGGCAACCATATATCTGATAGAAGTCTAAATGCACATATATGCATATGTATTATATATCATTTTACAAAGAAAAAAAAAAAGAAAAAAAAAAAAAAAAAAAGAAGTCTAATATCCTGCGTATATAAAGAAATCCTACAAATTGAAAATAAAAAGACTAACAATCCATTTAAAAAATGGGCAAGTGACCTGAAAAACCACTTCTCCAAGGAAGAGATAAAAAATGGCTAAAAAGCACATGAAAAAATGATTGACATCTCTAGGTATTAGAGAAATGTAAATCAAAACTACATTCAAACACCATCTTACACCCATTAGAATGGTGACTATTAAAAAAACAGCAAACTATATGTGTTGGAGAGGATGTGCAGGAATGAGAACATTCATCCACTGCTAGTGGGATTGGGGAATGGTCAAGCCACTGTGGAGGACAGTTTGGTGGTTCCTGAGAAATCTAACTCAAGGTCTTCCATAAGATCCAGTGATTCCTCTGCTGGATATATACCCAGAAGACCTGAAAGCAAAGACACAAACAGATATATGCACACATATGTTCATAGCGGCATTGTTCACTATTGCCAAAATTTGGAATCAACCCAGGTGCCCATCAACTGATGAATGGATAAGCAAATGTGGTGCATACATACAATGAAATATTACGCAGCTGTAAGAAGGAATAAAGTGCTAACACACGGGATAACATGCATGAATCTGGAAGACCTTATGTTGAGTGAAGCAAGCTAGGCATTGGAGGATGAACAGTACATGACCTCATGATATGAATTAAGGAAATTGAGTAGTCTCTGAAAATTCTTGTCTGAAGGATAGGTGTACAAGAAAGAGAAAGAAAAGAGAAAGTTTTGAGCCATTACCCCCATGGACTTAACCTATGGTAAAGTGATAAGAGTGTAGTTGTGTACTGAAGAGATAGGACAGGAGGGTAGTGATATATTGGGTTGGGTGGTGCAGGGTTGACAGGTGGGTACATTGGAAAGGGTGGGTTACACTACCCAGGATACTGAGGGGAGAGCAGAAATAAACAGGTGGGCATCTCTGAAGAGTAAGGTGGTTCCTAATAATGGAGGACAAACCAGTGTATCATGACCTGTTTTTGCATGTAACTATGAACCTTGTCATTCAATGAGTCAAGCCAGGGGGTCGTCATGGGACCTGGGGGTATGGGGAGGGAGGAACAGAATAGATCAAACAGGGGAATTTAGTGGTCAGTGGAAATGTTTTTCATTGCCTGACAGTGATGAGGGCATGGTAAATATCATCAAAATATATAAAAGTGTACTATCCAAAATGTAAACCATACTGTAAACCATTGACAATGTTTAGTAGCTGTTTCACTATCTGTATATCAGTTATAACAATGCTACCATCCACATACAAAAAGGTTTTAATATGGGGTGAGGAAAGTGGGAGGAGGTTGTATATATAAGAGTGTCTTGTATTCGGTGTATGACTGTGCTGTGACCTAAAACTTCTTTAAAAATTAAATGAAAAATAGTGAGACACTGGGGAGTGAGAGGGGGAAGGAGCCATGGTACAGACTGGACACCAATAGTGCAGTGATAAAAGGCAAAATGTAAAAAAAAAATTTTTTTTTAATTTTTTCTCATATTTTGAATAACCCAATCCTTTAATTTTATTTTATTTTTGGTTTTAAGTTTTCATTATTTTATCTCTTACATTTAAACGTCATTATTATTTCATTTTCCTATTAATTGTATTTCGCCATTTTATTGGCTTCATCTTTAAAGAAGCTTTGGATCACAGAAGGGTTACAACTGGGGCGGTTGTGGATCGTTGGTGGGGGATGTCAGGGATGTGGGGTGCTTGGGAGGAAGTTCACATGAACATACATAAAAGATATACAAAATTGTTCAAATGCTCAAGGGGCATGGTCACAGTGGGTGGAAAACCACTCAATAAATGAGAGAATACTGAATTCCCATCCTGGACAGTTCTGCCATATTCTCCAAGGGAGTTGCAACAGTCCCCCAAGTGCAGGGACAGTGTCTGGCAAAGGAGGATGATCTGCTGATGGTCTCTTGTTATTGATGACTAGCCTTATGAATCTTGACTCTTGAAATTGAAACTTCACCTATTTTTATGGGGTACTTAAGGGTTGCCTCCTGAGAGCCTTCTTATTGCCTAAATGTGGCCTCTCTCTAAGCCAAACTCAGTATATGAATGCATTACCTGCCTCCCAGCTTGGGAGGGTTTGAGCCTTCCTGCCCACGAGGGATTACTAATAAGTGCCAATGGGCAATACAACTGGAAAAAGACCTCGTATAAAAGGGGGAAAAGGTAAAGGCAAATGAGTTCATATGGCTAAGAGACTTCAAAGTGAGTCGGGAGGTCATCCCAGCAGTAACGCTTATGCACACCTCAATAGGACCTCATAGGCTTCCAATGTGGCTACACCCCAAACAGAGGGGCTCCTAAGGGCTCTGGAGACACCCAGGTCTTATATAAGGGTGGATAGCTCCAGAATTTTGCACCTTATCAGTGGGCCCTACTTTGGAATCCTTGCTCCTGAGAGTGACAGAGTTGGACCCATATATGTCTCCCCTGCACATGGTCCATCTGTCCCTTCTAGTCAAACCTATAGTTTGTTGGTGTACTTCCAGAGACTATAGTCTTTGGGCTGTCCATGTGTCAGCTGGGCCCGGAATCTCAGTGGAGATGCAACTCCTACTCTACAGCTCAATGGACTCACCCTGGACACCTGGTAGGGAGATGATGGTGGACAACAGCCATCCCAGGGAATGGAGAGAGTCTGCAACTGCAGGTAGGATAAACCCACCCATCTTATCCATGAGTTATAAGCCCCCTCTCACTTGGAGGTGGAGTGGACATCACCATCTCAGACTCCTCAGGATTGGGGAAGAGCTCTGGACTAGAGTGGACATACTGGTATTCTGTTATAGACATACTGTGATTCATTCAATGGAAGTGATTACAACATTAATGTGGAGCCAGTGGCCACTGGATGCTTTAGGGGCAGGGAGAGGGAAAAGCAGTTGTAATACAGGGGCTTTTTCAGGACTTGGGAATTATCCTGAGTAACATTGCAATGACAGATATAGGCAATTTTATATCATTATATAACATGTAGAACTGTGTGTGAGAGAGTGTGGTCTACAATGTGAACTATGGTCCATGCTTAGTGGCAAACCTCCAAGATGTGTATATCCATTGTAGATGATGTGCCACACTAACGAAGGATGTTTATGTAGGAGGTTGTAGGAGGAGTGGGAGGTGGGGCATATGGGAATCTCTAAAATTTTTGTGTAACATTTATGTAATCTAAGTATCTTTTAAAAAATAAAAAATAAAATTATTTTTAAAAAAAAGGAAAAAAGAAAATGATCTAATAATGAATGAAAGATAAATGTACAAATATGAGATTGTACCAAATAACATTGATTCTATACTTTGGGTGGATTGTATGCTTTACTAATATGTATCAATTAAATTGAATTTAAAAAAATAGTATATCTGCTTCTGAGCCTAGGTGACTCCACTCAGAGACCTAATTCTTGGGGGAATGGAATTGAGGCATTTATTCCCACTCTGACTCAGTACTGTTCCATTCCTAGCTCTCTTCATCCTTTTGTTTCCCTTCTAGGACCATCAAAATTATGGAGCCTATTTGCTGCTGCTTAGAAAAGGCATGATGCCTGTCATCTGCTCTACATGTCATGTGACCCATGCTGTTCCATAGTGAAAAATAGAGCACTAGGGAAATGGCACTGTTTTCTTTTGTCCTTTGCTTGCATTGTTGCAGTAATTGAATAAAGGCTTGAATGCTAGCTTCAGGTTTGTTCCCTGCCTAATTGACTAACTCAAACCATGATAGCCTCATAATAATCAATAGTTTATGACAATAAAATAAATTGAGCAACTAATTTGAAATCTTCCCATAAAAAGTCCCTGCAGGGATTAGTTCAATCACAAGTTCTATCCACATTCTTTTAAAATCTGAAAATTTCTGTAATGTCTTTTATTGAATGGACATATAGAATATATACCACAAATCATTCCCATACTTGTATGGACCTGGTAGAAAAGTCAGAGATGGAGAGAATTAGAAATCTGTATAAATATGAATAAAAATAAAATAATGTATATATTATTTATAAATATCTTACATTATGTGAAAAGAATAATGTGGCTTAATTTGTTTGTTGTCATTCATGAATAAATTAGTTCAATGGTTGTTTTTACATTGGAATTCAACCCAAATAATTCCCAACATTAACAGAACAAAGGAAACAGTATTGATAATTTCTGAAGATGAATAAAAATATTTGATAAAAAAGCCATTTTTTACTGTATACAATCTTATCAAACTAAGAATAGACAGAATATTTTAAAAATTTGGGGCCTAAATACAAGATAATCTTTCAGCAAACTCTCCATGTATGGTGAGTTTGCACATTATCATCATTTCTAGTTAACACGTTACTAGAGGTATTTGAGGTAACAAACAGGTAATAAATTTAAAAAAAAAAACACAACAGAATAGGGATGCAAAGGAGAAACTCAAATTGTCATTTATATTTAAAATATGTTTGTGGGCATAGAAAATTTAAAAAACAAACAAAAGCTTTTTACTAAAATACCTCATGAAAAACCTTTTCATAAAATCAAACCAATTTTATAAAAGATTACCAACAGAATTCCAAATCAAATAATTAGATTAAACTGTTTAACATCATGAACTTTACAAACATACAATATACAAAAATATTTAATATGAACAAATATTCATATCATCCAAATGGTAAATCCATAAAACATTACTAAGAAACATTCTTAAACTGCTAGACTTCATGTTATAAAACTGTCAGTCTTCCCAAATTTTTAATGGACTCAATTATCTTTCAATGAAAATTGCAGCAGATTACATTTACAAACTAATTATAAAAGTTATATGTAGATCAGCAGTGATATGGATGATGAATATCAGCTGGGTGGAATAGGCATTCACATCTCAAGTCTTACAACTTAAAACAGTGTTGTTTTGGTCCAGGAATGGACTAGCAGACATTTGAATGAAACAGAACTCACAGAAAAATATATTTAATTAAAGAGACACTGAATCCCCAATTGATTGTCAAATGCATGTGTAGTCATATAGGAGAAATAGGACAATCTTCTCAAAAGTGGTACTCAGACAATTGTGTATCTATGAAATAAAATGAAATTGTCCCTCTTTTTCATTCATAAATTAAAATTATTCTAGGTATATTATTGAGCTAAACTTATAAAATAAAGCTATGAATTATTTAGAAGGTGATAAGGAAGAATTCTTTCTTTCTATATAATTAAGAAAAGGTTTATTATACATGGCCCAAAAAATTCCTAAAAGGAAAACATTGGCAGATTTTCTACAATAAAATAAATAACTTATTCACAAAAGACACCATAGGCAATTAAAAGGGAGAAAATAGGAATAGTATTCACTGATATTTTAACCAAGAAACACCTCACCTGCAAAATATAAACACCTTTCAAAAAACTGTAATGATAGAGCCATATAAACAAGAGAAGAATGGCTAGAAGAATTTAACTTACACTTCTCAAAGGAGGCACTCAAAATACATATACAAAAAAGTATACTCTGAGTCATTAAGAATAAAAAGTCTGTCAATGAAATCCACAGTGAAATGCCATGACACAGCCTCAGGTTTCCTTAAAATCAACTCTTAAACTGCATATTTTGGTATATGAGGAACAATGGGAAAACTAAAATATAAATTTGTCCTACAGCTTTGAATATGTGCAATTGTCTATCAAATTGTATTCTATCCACATGTCATTTTGACATGTGTGCTTATATGTGGTTCACATGCAAATTGTATATTCAGATTAAATGTACATTATTGTTCATTATTATTCAAATTAGCCACACACTGGAATATACCCAAATGTCCATCACTGATAAAACTGTGTAGAGAAGCCCTGGGTGGATCCCATGCGCTTTTGAGATTCTTCTTTATCTTTTGAAATATGATATCTCCACCAAGGCAGAAGGCAGCTCACTCAGATAGCCAATCAGTCCCTTAGTTTATCCCTTTGGCCCAATATGAAATACAACCCACCTGCACTAACCCACCCTTATAACATGGACAAATCCTCACCCAATCATTAGGAGTCAAGCTGATTTCTTTCCTTTTTATGTCTATAAATATCATTCACCATCCCATATCATTCAGCATTAGGAGCAGGTTCAAGTGACTAAGAAAAAGAGGAAGCAGGAATACTTTGCTCTGTCAATGGAAGGCACACACCTGTCTTTACAAGGAGAGAGAGATGGCTAGAAAAATAAATTGAAGAATAAGATTTCAATGGAAAAATGTAGAGCAAACTCAGTGTGGTGTAATTGAGACAAAGAGGTAAAGAGAGTGTTATCTGTTTCAGATATTGGAATAAGTAAAATTCTCAATAATTTCAGAAGGCAAATTAAGATAATTTTGAAGTTATTGTCCCTAAATGACTAGTTCTAGGTAGGATATTATTTTTCCAATATTGTTTGTACATTTAAAATAAAAATGAAGGACTAAACAAATCCAAACAATTTTAGTCCAATTATCAAATGTTCAACATTATCTTCAAAAAGCATTAAGATTTTATCTATAAAATCTCTATATATTTCTATTTTATGAGAAAATTGCATACTCATATGATATGCAATTTAGATGATAAAATATAGATAGATAGATAGATAGATAGATAGATAAACACTTTTATGTTTTCTGTTTATGAGCAATTAGTTTGTGATTTGTACTTAATTCTTATAGCAGGAATAAGATTATTATGGAAGCTAATGCAGCACCACATAATTTTCCTTCCAAAATATTGCACCATTGCTATGGATTTAAGTTAACAAGGGGTGAACAGTAAAAGAGTTAAGATGCACCTTCCTGTAATTTGATTCTTTATGGGTTCAGGGCTTTTCTCCTTGCCTCTCAGGTACAACCTTTCCTTGTTTCTCAAAGATGCTCAATTCTACTATGATTATGGGAGTTTCTTCTAATGGGATTTTCTGATGAGTGGGAAGTACAGGTTCTGCATGCCATATCATTCTCTCTGATGTATTTGGTGACTGTTACTGGGAATGTTCTCATTATTACTGTCACAACCATTGACAAGAGCCTTCACACCCCCATGTACTTCTTCTTCAAGAATCTAGCCATCTTGGATGCATGATACATTTCTGTAACTGTCCCTAATTCATGTGTCAATTCTCTGCTTGACAGAAGCACCATTTCAAAGGCAGGATGCATAGCTCAGGTCCTTTTAGTGGTGTTCTTTGTGTTTTTGGAGTTGATGCTCCTCACCGTTATGGCTCAGGATTGATATGTGGCTATCTGTCAGCCCCTCCATTACCCTGTGATCATGAACCCTCAAGTCTGTGTCCAGATGACAATAGCCTCCAAGCTCAATGGACTGGTCTGCTCAGGATTCCACACTGGCAATACTTTCCAACTGCCCTTCTGTCAGTCCAACGTGGTCCATCAGTTCTTCTGTGATATCCCCTCTTTGCTGAGGATTTCCTGTTCTGACACCCTCAGCAATGAAATCCTAATTCTTGCCTCAGGTCTGGTCAATGGTGGCAGCTGTTTCATCTTCATCATCAAGTCTTACATTTACATATTTTCTACTGTGCTAAAATTTCCAAGTGGAGCTGACAGAGCAAAAGCCTTTTCCACCTGTGTTCCCCATATCCTTGTGGTCTCAATCTTCCTCAGCTCAGGCTTTTATGTCTACTTGAAGCCAATTGCAACCTCTGCAACAGTCCAGGACATGGTCCTTTCTATGTTATATTCCATAGTCCCTCCCCTCTTAAACCCAATTATCTACAGTCTTAGAAATGATCAAATAAAATGTTCCCTATGGAAAATCATGAAAGGAACATTTTATTTGGGAAATTTGTAGATTAATGAGACTCACCCAAAGTAATTTGTGACACCTCAGGTTTTCACTAATAAATTGAGATTATTGACTGGTATTATATAGATATAATTGATATAAATTCAATAATTAAGTTAATTTGAATATATAATTTTAAAAATCTATCTTTTGGAGGTTTTTGGGTGATTTGAATTGACCACTGTCTCTTGATCTGGTACTATGAACAAGCAAGCTACAATCAGGCATGTTTGATACACTAATATTTATCATTAAAAATTGTCTTAAAAAGCTTAAAATTTTACGCTTAGAAATATTCTGTTAAAATTTATCGTCTATATTTATCTCTTCTTTAAGCATTTATAAACCTAGAATCAATGACCTTTGAAATTCTATGATTTATATTATAGGAGAAATAAAAATATTATTTTTTCATTGAAAAAATAATTTTGAAAATATATTATAATTTTAGGGCCATGAAAATAGTACTAAAATACATCCGTGAAAAGAAGACATAGGGTTGGTGTCATTGATGAAGCTATCAGAAATACTTTACACTGCTTCCTTTAAACATACAGATAAATTATTCTTATAATGAAAACAAGTTTGTTAAAATAATTTCCAAGTTGTTTGGGGATACATTTACTTGATTATTCATATTAAACATTATTTCCGAGATTGATTAAGGGAATTTATGCATTTTCTATTCAAACTTATTACCACATGCTTATCCATACAATCATTAAATCCTAAATGACACAGAGGAGAGATAGTGAGAGACACAAGAAACCAGGGAGCTGTAATTGAGTGCCTCTCTCTCAAGTTGGAAGGTCTCAGGATCTGTTCCCAGTGCCTCGTAAAGAGAAGACAAGAGGAGAAGACAAGCAGACACAAAAGAACACGCAGCGAATAGACAAAGAGAGCAGACAGCGAGCACAAGGTGCAGCAAGGGTGGGAATAAATAAAATAAATCTTAAAAAATAAAAAATAAAAATATAGGGGATTTCCATACACTCCATCCCCTCCCCTTCCCACACATTCCCCCATTAACAACATCTTTCGTTAGTGTGGTACATTTTCACAATTGATGAACACTTATTGAAGCATTGCTACAAGGCATAGTCTGGAGTTTACATTATAGTTTGCAATGCACAATTTTATAGGTTTTGACAGAATGTATAATGACTTGCATTCATCATTGCAGTATCATGAAGAACAATTTCAGTGTCCCAAATATGCCACATATTACACCTATTCTTCCCTTTCCTTCACCTCAGAACCTCTGGGGACCATTGTCTTTATATCAATGTTACAAGTTCTTCTATTACTTGAATAATAATGACAATGTTTGTCCATAGTTGCATTCATCCATTATGTTTGTTCATTCAATAATCTTGAGTATTTTGAGAGAATGATGCCCATTCTGCTTCTGATGGAGAGGGGCCTTAGATCCCAGGCAGATGAATGGAATCGACTTGCTTGCTGTTGTAGATATTCTCTGTATTTTGGGATGAGTGTTGTCCATCATCATCCATTTGTTAGTTGTCCTGGGTGAGTCTAATGAACTGGAGAGTAGGCATTGGCTGCAACTCTGCTAAGATTCAGGGCTCAACTGGCATATGAACAGCCAGAATAAGTCTCAAGGACATATATTTAATGGGTATAGTGCAAATTATAGGTGCAAATAAAAATGGTAAAGAAACGTGTATAGGAAAATTATAAATGTGTCTAACTCTGATACATTGGGGAGATAAGTTACCATATATTCCAAGGAGAGGCCCACTGATATCATGCCAATTTCCTGGGGTTGTCTGCCCTGCTTATAGTGTTTAGATATCTCTAGTGCCTTCAGGAGCACCCCAACTTGAGGCACTGTTTACTATGGCAATAAGTGAGCTCCTCCTGAGATGTGCATAAGCATCAACACTGAAGAGACCCCCACAACTCATTTTGAAATATCTTAACCATTAAAACTCATTTGTGTTTAATATTTCCCTGTTTACATCTAGGGTTTCTTTTTCATAAGTTGACACTTAGTAATAATCCCTTGGTGCCAAGGAGGGTCATCCCTGGGTGTCATGACCAATGCCTGGGGGTGGTTGGGAGGTTGTGAGTTTATATGCTGAGTTTGACTTAGAGAGAGGACACATATGAGCAACAAGGAGGCTTTCAGGAGGTAACTCTTAGGCAATATAAACTACTAGGCTAAGCTTCAAATTGACAAGAACAAGTTTCATAAGTAGAACATCAATATCAAGGGCCAGGCATATTGGCCTGTCTTATTTTGCTTGGCACTCTTCATGTACTCTAAAGATTCTTGCCACTGTATTAGAGAATGTAGCAAGACTCCCCAGGATGGGAATCCAATATTCCATTGGTTATTGTGTGAGTTTTCACCTAAAAAGACAATACCCCATGACCACATGAACACATTCAAATTCCATAAAGGCATGACCCTGGTGCACCCCTCCCCATACATCCCCCAACCACCAACATTCCACTACAGTAATCCTCCCCTACCATAGTTGCATCCATTCTGCAATCCAAAAGCTCCCCCAAAACAAACCAAAATAATAGTAATAAAATAAATAATTTTTGGCATTATGCCTTTCATCTACGTAATATCTATTATCTTATATGTATATTTACAATTTTTCTGTATGTTCACCGAGGATATATTTTTTTCACTTCATTTTCCAAGAAGCTTTAGGTTACAGAAAAGTCACACAGAAAATATAGGGTATTCCCATATACCACACAGCCTCCCACCTCACATCCTCCCCTATCAATAACATCCTACATGAGTATGGCGTATTTGTCACAATTGATGAACATATATCAAAGCATTGCTACTAACTATGGTCAATGAGTTACATTATGGTTTACATTTGGCAACTTTTATATGATGTGACAAAATGTATAATGCCCTCTATTCATCAATGCAGGTTCATGCAGAATAATTTCAATGCCCCTCAAATGGCCTATATTCTACTTATTATCACCCCCCCATCAGAACCTAAAAAATCACTAAGTTTCAACTTTTGAAGAATAAGGTTCATAGTTACATGCATTATTATTGAGGGCTTAACATACTGGCTTGCTTTCTTTTACTAGGCACTGTCTATATTCTAGAGAGATTCTTGCCCCTCAATTTGAGTATATTGCAAGATTCACCAGGATGGGAGTTTAATATTTTCTTGTTTATTGTGCGGTTTTCCACCCACTGGTATGACACCCTATGACAAGATGAACACATTCATATTTTATAAAATTATGCCCCAGGTGCCCCCTTTCCTATATATCCCTCCACCACCAAACACTGCACTAATGAAACTCCCCTGCCATATTTGCCATAAGAACATTCCCATCATTGCAGTTTCAACCACAGACATAAAAATCCCCACAGTTCATCTGCTCCTTCCTCTAACCCTTCCCCCAGTTCCTTGAAAAGCCCAACCTAACCCTGACACCTTGCTCACTCTCACATTCCAGCACGTTCAAACCCACTCACATCCCTGCATCACCACCAAACTCATCCACTGCCAAACCACACCTTTCCACCTTATCATGGGTTTTGGCGATATTGAGCATTGGCTCACAGCACTCTATTTTCTTCTCTCTCCAGGTAACCTATCTTCCATACACCAGTTCTATGAGTCTGCTCAAAATGCTTAGGTCATATTTGTGTGGTCATCTAATATTTGTCCTTCAGTGCCTGGCTTACTTACTCAACATAAGGACTTCAAGATTCATTTCTGTTGTCATGTGTGTCAATACTTCATTCATTCTTACAGCTGAGTAATATTCCACTGTATGTTTATACCACATTTTGCTTATCCATTCTTCTGTTGATGGATACTTGGGTTGCTTCCAACTTTTGGTAATAGTGAAAAATTCCACTATGAACATTAGCATGCATACATCTGTTCATGTCCCTGCTTTCAATTTTTCTGGATATATACCCAGCAGTTGGACTGCTGGATCATATGGCAGTTCTATAGTTAGCTTCCTGAGGAACTGCCAAATCATCCTCCACAATGGCGGCACCATTCTACATTCCCATCAATAGTGGATGAGAATTCCCTTTCCTCCACTTCCTCTCCAACACTTGCAGTTCTATTTTTTAATAGCCACCAGTCTAAAAGATGTAAGATAATATCTCATTGAAGTTTTGATTTTCATTTCCCTAATAGCTACTGATGCAGAGCATGTTTTCATGTGCTTTTTAGCCATTTATATTTTCTCTTTGGAAAAGTGTCTATTCCAATCTCGGGGCCATTTTTTAAATGGTTGTTTGTCTTTTTATTTTTGAGATGTAGTGCTTTTTACATACCAGATACATGTTTCCCAATTATCCAATTATTTTCTCCTGTTGAGTAGGCAGCCTTTTCACTCTTGACAAACTCCTTTGAAGCACCAAAATTATTAACTTTGAGGTGGTCCATTTATCTATTTTATCTTTCATTACTCACACTTTAGGTGTGAAGTCTGTGAAACCATTTCAAATTGAATATTCCTTACATTATCTTCTAGGAGTTTTATAGTCTTGCCTCTTATATTTAGGTCTTTGATCCATCTTGATCTAATTTTTGTATAGGGCATGAGATGGCAATAATCTCTTATTCTTTTGGATATGGATATCCAGTTCTCCCAGCACCATTTTTTGAAGAGGCCATTCTGTCCAAATTAAGTAGGCTTGGTGGGCTTGTTGAATATCAAATTGTATATGTGAGAATCAACGTCAGAACTCTCATTTCTGTTCCATTGGTTAGTATATCTTCCTTGTGACAATACCATGAGGTTTTGACCACTGTCAAAACTATGCAGTGTTTTGATTACTTTAGCTTTGTAGTATGCTTTAAAGTCAGGTAGTGTGATTCCTCAAATCTCATTTTTCACTTTCAATAGGTGTTTGCCTATTTGGGACCCCTTTTCCTTCCAAAACATTTATATAATTGGTTTTTCCAATTCAGTAAAAAAGAATGCTATTGTAATTTTTATTTGGATTGCATTAGATCTGTAAATCATTTGGGGAAGTACAGACATCTTAATGATATTTAATCTTCCAGTCCATGAGCATGAAATAGTCTTCCATTGATTTAAATCTTCTTTGATTTCCTTTAATAATGTTGTATAATCTTCTGTGTATGTCTTTTACAGTTTTAGTTAAGTTTATTCATAGATATTTGATTCTTTAGTTGCTATTGTAAATTGAATTTCTATCTTGATTTCCTCCTCAGATTGCTCATTATTAGTGTACTGAAATGCTACTGATTTTTCTGTGTTGATCTTATATCCTGTCACTTTACTGAACTCGTTTATCAGCTCTAGAAGCTTTGTTGTAGATTTTTGGGACTTTCTACATATAGTGCCATGTCATCTGCAAATAGTTAAATTTTTATTACTTCCATTCTAATTTGGATGCCTTTTATTTCTTTTTCTTGCCTAAAACATCAAGCTATTACTTACAAAACTATGTTAAATAAAAGCAGTGACAGTGATCATCCTTGTCTTGTTCTATATCTTAGAGGGAGCATTTCACCATTGATTATGATGTTAGCTGTGGGTTTTTCATATATACCTTTTATCATGTTGATGAAGATTCATCCTATTCTTATTTCTATTCCAATAAAAAATGGGTAAAAGACTTAAATAGACATTTTTCTAAGAGGAAATATCAATGGCCAAAAAGCAAATGAAAAAATGTTCAATATCACTAGCTATTAGGGAAATGTAAATTATTATCTTACACCATCCAGAATGGCCATTATTTAAAAAAAAACAGAAAAGAATAAGTGCTCTAAAGGATGTAGAGAACTAAGAACACCGCTTTACTGTTGGTGGGAATGTAAAATGGTTCAGTCTCTTTGGAAGACAGTTTAGTGGTTCCTCAGGAATGTAAATATAAAATTTCCATATGATCCAGCAATTCCTTTACTAGGAATATATTCAGAAGAAATAAAACCTGTCACAAAGACAGACATTTGAACACCGATGTTCATAGTGGTATTATTCACAATTGCCAATGAAAGGAAACACAAGTGTCCATCAACTGATGAATGGATAAACAAAATTTGATATATACATTCAATGGAATTCTATGCTGCTGTAAGAAGAAATGAAACTGGGACACATATGATAACATGGATGAACCTTGAAGACATTATGCTAAGTGAAATAAGCCAGGCACAAAGGATAAATATTCCATGGTCTCAATCATATGAATTAAATATGAAAAATAAATGCATGTAGTTAAAATCTCTAGTACAGGATATTAAGAGATAGGAGGAGGACTGAGAAGGGGTACTGATGCTTAATGTATGTGGAAGTTTTAATTAACTTGATTGTAAAAGTGGTAGAAATGGAAATGGATATAAGGGTAACACATTATAGTGAGTAGAAGTCATGCAGCTGATTTTTAAATGGGATTGTGGTTGAAAAGGGTAGTCTAGGGATGAACATGTCAACTGAAAGAAAGCGAGACAGTAATCTAGGGACTGAATAACATAATGAAGCCAGGGGTAGATGAGATTGTGGTTAATAGTAGAAAAACAAGAATGTCCTTCTATGAACTAGAAAAAATGTACCTCACTATTACAAGGTGTTAAGAATGTGGAGAAGCATGGGAAATACAATTAATGTAACCTATGGAATATATTTAACAACAATACTGTAATATCCTTGCATTAATGCTGAAGATATACTGTGTTAATAATAGGGGGTTATGGAAAAATATATACCAAATATACATTATAGACTATAGTTAATGGTAATAGCCTGATTATATTATCTCATAATCTGTAAAAAATGTAGTGTGTTAGTAGAAGGGTGTTGTATGGGAATTCCACACATGTACATGATAGTTTTGTAAGTTCACAATCTCTCTAATAAAAATATATTTTAAAAGATTATTAGTCAGTATTTCGTAGGTGATACTGCAGTAACTAGCAATCTTCATATCTTGGTGGCTGAATACAACAAAGATATACTTGTAGACCATGATATCTACCAATGAGGGTTATCATGGGTGTTTTATACATTGGTTGTCCTTGATAGAGACTGGTTGTTGCAAAAATAAGAACTCAGCTACTTTGAAGTGTGATGTTATGTAAATACTAAAAATATTTACATGTAGAAAGAAATAATGGGAGAACACACCAACCAGGAGCCAAGTGACTATTTATCTCAGTTCTAAACACATCAGCTTCATGAATTCCTTCACAAGCATGGATATAAGCCAGTGTAGCCCCTTTCACAACTTTCCAGAGGGCTTTTAGCATCCATTGTGGAGAGAGACCCTTGGGCTCACAACTAAACAAGTTTATAGTAAATATTTTAAGATGATCCAAGTATACATTTTGCAAAAATAGGTCAACAGTAAAAATGCAATAAATATAATCAAATTGCATTATTTGTGGCATAGATGAAATGGAAAAATTCCTTGGGATGTATGAACCACCTATACTGACCCTAGAAGATGTATATATGTATATGTACTATATTCTCAGCTATGTGTGTGTTCTCAGCTATGAAAACATCTGCTTACTTTGTGGTTGTTATTTAATATAACCTTTATTTACACACTAAATTATTTGATATGTTTTACTTAAGTATGTGTCACTAGCTATTCACTAAGTAGTTATTTTATGATTTTCAACCAAATTACTGCCAATGTATTTCATAGCACCTTATGTTAAACCTAGACAAATTTGCTAATCCAATAACTAGAGGAGGCCATAATCTTTTTTTTTTTTTAAGACATGTGTGTTTTTTCCTTTTATCCACCAAAGACTACTTAAACACTCCTTAGTATCTTACAAAAGGTATATTCATCAGTCCATATTAGGCTGAAATCCATAATTACCTGAACAATGAATCCACTTATTTTTATTTGATAGTAATAAGTAAATAAATTATTATAGTTCACATATTCTAGTTTTTATCAAAGGTGTGAAACAGAATTCAGGCCATCACCTTTGTGCAAAATATGTGGTTTTCTCTCCCAACCACTTACTTGTTGTTTGTCCTTGTTTAATTTACTTGATATTTCTGAATATAAGTTAACATTTAGCTTAAAAGAGTTCTCCATAATCAGAAATTTTTTACCATCCTTTAAATGAAATAGAAACTCCAAATTTTAAACAAAAAGTATTAGACTTTTCAGAATAAATGATGCAACACAGTGATCTCCTTGGAAGTTAATTTTTATGCCAAATTAATAAAATCATATTCTGATTTATCAGAAGAAAGAAAAATAAGATATAAAGTAGTACCTGTTTGCATTTTGCACTTCAATTTAAGGAATACTGTGAACGAACATTAGTCACCATCCCTTCTGAACACAGAGCAAAATAGAGCAGTGAGGACAGGGTGTAGCACTTTCCATGGATTTTCAAAGCACTGGGTTGCTATCCTTTAGCCTAAAACATTAGAAACACATGCCTGTATCAATATTGGGTGCATTTTTCAGGTTGAAGAACTGAAAGGATCTATCCGTCAGTTTTTGCATGAATTTATTCACTCATTGTCTGAATAATGGAAAATAATCTAGTTGAATGTCTAATATAAGGCACACTGGGCAAGGCCATTAGATTCATTTGTCAATAAGTTCTGACAATACGATAGGTGACAGGGTATGTTAGCTGTATAAAATTACATATAAAACAGTTCTTTAAAAAATTCACAAAGAAAAATAAATCATTTTGCTTTATATAGTTATTGTTCTTTAAATTATTTTGTTTTCCTAATATCATTGTCACTCTTGGTCTCCTGTGCAACTTTTGTATTCGCAGTTCTGTGCTGTTTCCAATATAGGTAACAGGATTTACTTTGAAAATAATAATTTGAATAAGTAGATATTCCGTAAAGCAGCCATTATCAACCATGTTTTTAGTTTGTAAATTAGACATTTAAGTACATCAATATTTGCTTTATGATTTTTCTATCCTGTTAAGAGCTGCAGGATTATCTGTGTGCTTTTGTTTTAATTTTCACTATTTAAAAAAAGATTTGACCATAAATACCCTGAACTACTAGCTTAATAGGTGTTATTATACTAAAATTACTTGTTTCACAGAAAACAAATATTTTGGGTTTATGTCATTGAGTCCCTATCAATAATATCTATTCAAATCCCAATTTCTTCCTCTTCACAAACCAAGTAAAAAACAAGGTAAGTGATTGCAAGGAAAATAGTTTATGAAGGAAAGATAAGGGTGGAGAAAAATATTAACAATAGTAGCCCAAAATACTCACTCTTAAAGATTGTAAATTTTTAACCTACAGTTGAGAAGGTGAGTAGAACAAACATTTTCTTTTGACTTCTTCAATCAAAGACTTAAAGTTTATTTAACCAAAATTTCCTCTGTAAGCAAGATTTGATAAATTCTACAAATGACAAAAAGCACAATTCTTATGTTGTCTAAACAATCCAATCAGGTTCCTCTTCATCTAAAATTGCAGACAAGCCCAAGGAATCACCAGCAAAGCCTCTGGGAGCACAATTCTCATCATCCAGTGACAGCCTAAGGCTAATTTCACAGAGGTCATGATCTCCAGACAGCAGAAGATTAGGACCCAATTAGAATACAATACTGGACCCAAACTATATGTAGTGCTACCTGTGAATTTGATGAGTAGGATCAATTAACTATTGAATTAAGGAAATATAAGGTAATCTCTAATTGGCCAGACACTCAGAAGGTCAATAACAGGACACACCTATGGATCTCACATAGTATAATCTGAGAAACTCAAATGACCTGAATACACTGAGATGAGCAAGTCATTGCAATTCCAAATCTTGGCAACACAATTATATATCGTGTCTTCTCTGAAAGTCATTAAGACCAAATAAAGTGCATTACTTTGAAAACTGTTAAGAAGATGTAGAATGTCCACACAAAGAAAGCAATTGTAGAGAAAGTTATTATTTACTTGATAAATTGGACTTTATGACAATTAAATCTTTTGCGCATCAAAGGACTTCATCATGAAAGTAGAAAAATTACCTAAGAATTGGAGAAAATATTTGAAAACCACATATTCTATAAGGGTTCAATAACCAGAGTGCATAAAGAAATCCTACAAATCAACACCTAAAATATAAATAAAAAATTAAATATTGTGCAAAAGTCTTGCATGGACATTTCTCCAAAGAAGAGATATAAATGATGAATAAACACATGAAAAAAATGCTAAAATGCTGAACATCATCAGCCAGAAAAGAAGTGCAAATCAAAGCCACAATTAGATGCCCTTTTATACCGACTACAATGACTACTGTTAAAAAATGGAAAATGACAGGTGTTGAAATGGATTTGTGGAAGTTAGAACACTTGTCCATTGATGGTGGGAATGTTAAATGGTGTAGCTGCTGTGGAAAATAATTTGGCAATTCCTCAGCACGTTATGTATAAAATTACCATATGACCTGGCAATCCCACTTCAAGTAAATACCCAACAGAACTGAAAGCATGGACACAAACAGATATTTCCACACCATTGGTTGTAGCAGTATTATTGACAATTGTCAAAAGATGGAAACATCTCAAGTGTCCATTAACAGATGAATGGATAAACAAGATTTGATATATATATATAAGATTGGATATTATGTAGCCCTAAAAATGAATGAGGCTCTGATACATGTGACTACAGAAAACCTTGAAGCCATAATGGTTGAGTGAATTATATGAGAAAGAAAAGGATATTTTATGATCTCACTGATCTGAAATTAATCAGAATAAGAAAATTCATAAAGTTAGAAATTGGAATACAGATTACAGGGACCAGAATGGGTATAGAAAATGAGTAAAGTTTAATCGGTACAGAGGTTTTGTTTGGTGTGATGGAAGTGTTTGGTAATGGAATTTGGTGATAGTAGTACAACGTTGTGAATGTACTTAACACCACTGAATTATATTTTTGAATGTGGTTAAAAGGGAAAATTGTAGGGGTGTGTGTGTGTGTGTGTGTGTGTGTGTGTGTGTGTATAAATATATATATATGTAAATGAAGATTTAAAATAAACATAAATCTGTACAACACAGTGATAACTAATGTAAACTATGGACTACAGTTAATAGAATAATTATAATCATATTTTCCATCAACCATAGCTAAGGTACCACACTAACGGAAAATGTTAATAATATAGAAACCATGTGTGAATGGGATATATGGGTACTCCGTATTTATGCATATTATTTCTGCAAACTTACAACTTTTCTTATAAAAATAAATGGAAATTTTCAAGAAAGAAAGCTATTACAGTTCCAGACCCATTTGCACCCCCAACATTGCTACAAAAATTATTATACAAAGGAAAATTAACATAACTAAAAAAAGATAGCCAAAGCCATGACTGTGGGACATTTTAACATCTTCGGCATATCTGATAAAACCAGTTAACAAATAATTTAATAGACTTAAAGAAGCTGTGGAAATCAACAAAATTACAGTAATATTATGTATACAATATTGCACTTTCCAACAATTCATAATCTTTTCATGTCTGCATGGAAAATTTCCCAAAATTTACTATATGCTGGGTTATAGTGTAAGCCTAAACAATTTTTCAAATGACTAAAATTATCCAGATTATATTTTGTCCTTAGTTGAATTTACCTAAATGTTCAATAACAAAAATACAACAAACATCCAAATTTTTTAAAATTAATAAATTATTTCTAAATAACTATTTTATTATATATAACCAAGATGTATAATTACATAACCATAAATACAAAAAGGGTAATGATACAATATTTTGAAATGAAAGAAAATGAAGCTATGTTATATAATATTTTTGGTTAGTTATAGCAATTCTGAGAGGGAAATCAAATTTATAGCCTTCATAAACTACTAACAAGGCTGGTCAAAAAAGTAATTAAAAATTCAATAACATTATCAGGAAATAAAAATAAGACATGATAAAGTGGCAGATGACAATGCAAAAATATCGAAAAACTTCATGTCAAAAATATATGATTTAGACTTTTTTTTTTCTTTAAAAATTACCAACAGGCACATAATAAGAAATAGGAATAAATAGTTCTATCTATATTAAAGAAATCAAATAAATATTACAAAGCCTTTTGTGATAGAATGAATTATATACCACAAGAAAAAATCATGTTCTCAATCTTAGTCCACATTCCTCTTTTTGTAAACGCATTTATAAATAGGACCTTTTGAAGATGTTATTTTTAGTTATGATGTGGCCCAACTGATTCAGAATAGGGCTTAATCCATATCATTGGAGTCCAAACAAAGATATCTTTACTCAAATACAAGATAAGCAAACCAGAAAAATATAGGATAATGTGGTCAAAATAATTCATTCAGCTCCTAGTAAAGCGAATACCTAAATGGCCTTTAAGTATATGAAAAGGGTTCTCAGCATCATAAGTGACCTGAGAAATTCAGATTTAAACTACAATAATAAAACACCACAGAGCTTGCTGAATGTTAAAAAAATAATCATTGCAAAAGTATGTGTTAAGGAAATAGACCTCTCCGCAACACTATTGAGAGTTGCATATGGGTATAATTGTAAACCTATTTCTCGGTATATACAGATGCTTAATATCTATATACCTCATATCCCAACAGTTCTCCTCAAAGTCATACCAAAGAGTAATGTGCATATCCTATGACAAATCAACACGTAGAAGCATATTTATAGCAGCTTCATTTTTTAAAAACATCTGAAACAACCGAAATGTAATCCACCGAAGAATGTATGAGTATGGTAAATTTATGTAATAAAATACAATTTCAACAATTAGAATGACTGATATACAATTACAGGCAATAACATGGATGAATCTCTCCAAAAAATGTTGAGTGAGACCCAAAAGTACACGAGTTAGGATTTACATTCATAAAAAGTACCAACAAATGTTCAAAACAAATATATGATGTTAGAAGTTAGATAACTTTTACCTCTGAGATGGTTAAGAGGGGAGTTTGGATGATGTTAATATTTTATATTTTGTTCATATAACCTTTTTTTCAGTACAATCAAATAGTTGTGCATTTTTTTAAATAAAAACATGTATTTCTCAATTAAATATACTGGATACATATACATTTTTTTGAATCATACAATATGTTACACAATATATTTGGTTCATAGTAATGCAATCATACAGTATTTGTCCCTTTCTGTCTGGCTTGCTTCCCTCAACACAATGTCCTCCAGGTTCATCCATGTTATCATATACTTTCCGACTTCATTTTTTCTTACAGCTGCATAATGTTCCATCTTGTGAACAGACCACTGTTTGTTTACCCATTCATCTGTTGATGTACACCTGCATTGCTTCCAGCTTTTGGCAATCGTGAATATCGCTATGAACATCAGTGTGCAGATGTCTGTTCATGTCACTGCTCTCAGTTCTGGGTATATACCCAGTAGTGGTATTGCAGGTCACATGGCAAGTCTATATTCAACTTCCTTAGGAACTGCCAAACAGTCCTCCACAGTGGCTGTACCATTCTGCATTCCCACCAACAGTGAAAAAGGGCTCCTGTCTCTCTGCATCCTCTCCAACACTTGTAGTTCTCTGTCGTTTTAATAGTGGCTCATATAACCTGCTTTTAAAAGTCAAAAATGGACTTCCGGGAAGATGGCTGACTAGTAACACACAGGAATCTCTTCTCCAGAAAAATAGCTAGAGAACAGGCTGAAACAGACCCAAAATAGATCTTCTAGGGTTTAGGACAGCAGGGAAAGACTGCATACCACCGAGAGGAGAGAGGGACAAAAGAGAGAAATCGCGACGACAGAACCAGAACCGTGAGTTTTTAAT